>BMAV01002826.1:141790-185213 GCA_019973955.1 Trichonephila inaurata madagascariensis
TTATTTTACGTTTTAGATTTAAGGAGTTTAAGTAAGGAAAAATCAAGAAAAGTATATTAAGAAATTTTTAATGTTTTCTTATTCAGTACTTTAATCAATAACTCATAATTTTATAATAATATTACATTTCAGTTTTATTTTTCAATTAAAAAAACATCTATCTTTTGCTGCAAAAAAAATTTACAAAGCTTTTAGTAAAAAATGTTGAAAGTTTTAGATACTCACTTAATATATTGTGGAGTGGTTCAGTAATTCAGAAAATTCAGTCAGAATTTTACAGTACAAATATGCTTAATTTAAGTTCAAAATACTAACACACAGATACACAAGTTTGAGTTTTACCATCTTTCTTTATTTTAATAGTAAAGAATGTTTTGGCAACCCCTTTAGGCTAAAAAAAGTTCCCTACAATTTTTTAATGTAATCTATAATAAAAGAATTAATAAAAAAAACCCTTTTTTTTCTAACAAAGTATTGTACAGGATTATTATAAAATTGGTTTCGAGAAGATATTTTATAATTTCAAGATCATAGAAATGTTTTTGTAATTTATAGATTATTCTGGATCTTCTTGAAGAAAGCGCCAATACAAACACAGAAGATACTGACTGTGCTGCGTAATTCACTTAAAAAGTAAGAAAAGTTTCTCTTTCATCTTTATTTAAATTGCTAATCGAAATTAGAAATAGGTGTATTTCTTAAGTCAAATTAGATTATTTCCTAATCTAATAAGCAATCATTACTTCATGTAATGTCATTTTGCGAACCCATTAAAATGCTTAAGTTTTCTGTAAGTCAGACTTTCACATATAAAATGTTTAAGGAAGAATTATTTGTGTTGAATTAACCGATTTTATAGATTTTACGGTTTAAGGTATCCGACTACGTTCAGAACAGTGATTTTGCAAAAGCGTATAAATGGATAATATTTATGATATTTAGTGTCCCTTAGATTAGAAAATGTACATAAAATTGTTTTAAGAATAGTATTACAATAAAAAATTATTTAAGTACAATATTTTGACAAAAAATGAACAGAGAATGACTCATTTTCAAAATATTTTCCTTTTGTGAAAAATGCTTCTATTATAATAATATTTTGCCTGTATATAGCTCAGATCTCTGTACAGAGGCTCAATTAGAAGGTTTCAAATATAAATCTTAGGAGTGGCTTATCCATGTTTTACGACCATAGAAGGGAGAAATTTTAAGGAAAAAACGCCAATAATTATTTCAATGGGTTGTAACTCTGAAAATAATGTGAATTTTTCAAAAATTATAGTTAAACCTCTGTACGGAGGTCTGAGCTATATCCAGGTAAAATATTATTATAATAGAAGCATTTTTCACAACAGGAGAACATTTTGAAAAAAGTTTATTTTAAGTTAAATTTTAGCCGAAGTATTTTATTTAAATAATTTTTTTGTCAAAATGTCCTTAAAACAATTTTATACATGTATTCTAATCTAAGTGACACTTAATATCATGAAAATTATCCATTTATGTGCCTTGTTAAAATCACGGTTCCGAACGTAGTCGGATACCTTAAGAAGTAAAAAGAAAAATATAATAAAAGAATAATTTAGGAGGTAAAATATGTAACATATTGAACTACAACTGCAATTCATGTCGCTATATATTATCCTACATCTAAATAGAATGTATTCCATGTTAACTTCATATAAAGTTCCAGTGGTCTTTGGGACAGATTCCCTTTAGAAAATATTACCATCCTCAACACAAATTTCTCTCAAGCTTTAAATATTTGCTACCCAATTATATCAATCATAATTTTTCTCGCTCCCCACCATACAAAAGAAATTATTTAATTAAATAATAATGTACTTTGACGCTGAAGGTACAATGCAACTTTAATTATAAATCACACAAATTATCAAGATAAGTATTAAATTTTTATATGACTAGCCCTTGGGCTTACGGGAAATCATTAAACTTGTTCTTAACTTAGTATTGTTAAATTAACTATCCATTAAATTGTTTAGCACTGATCTATTTATAAATAATTATATAAGTGTAATGCCTATTAGGTATTTTGTTTTGCTTCCTTTCAGTAAATTAGTAATATTTTTCAATGCTTTATTTTTGGACTTGCTTAGTTGTATAAGAAACTGTGTAAAAGGAACGTGGATTTCCTGGGCGAAGTAGAATCGATATAAACAGAAAAAGAAGGAAAATAATTATTTATAAAATTTATAAAAATAAAATGCGTTACTGACCCAGTTTTTGCATAGTTTCAATTGATAAACTAATTTCAAAATTTCACATTTCTTACCGGTTCTATGGAAAATTTAAAAAAGGATACTTAATTAGGCAAAATGATGTTTGACACATATTTTAAAAAACTTTACTAAAAAAGTATATTTAGATCAGTGCTTCTCAAAGTTGCAATATTTGTACCCAAAACTGAATCATAATTTTCGTTTCCCCCCGTCTCTTCCATATAGAACGATGTATTTAATTCCGTAATACACTTTGATACTAAACACAATACGACTTTTATGTCTTAAGTGCCATCGGCGTATATAAACTTCTCACTCAGCCAAAGCATTAATTTCCCCGGACGCCTATATACGTCTTTCTGAAGTGCGATCCTTTCTGTACACTGCTATCGATAAGATTATTCCGCAAACTTTGAAATGCAATAAAAAGGCCTTAAAAGTGTTTGAAAAGGATTTACTTATTTCAGAGGATTTGCTTATTTATTCCTTTTATCCCCCTCCCCCCCCCCAAAAAAAAATCACTTACGTGTGTTTAAGGGGTAAATGGGGGCGTTGGGGAGAGAATCGTGTAACTTTAACTCAGCACTTAAGGGAGTAGTTATAAACCGTACAAATTATGAAGATAAGTTAATTTTTGTATATAATTTTATATATGACAAGCCAATGGAGTCATTTTTAATTATTAATGCTGTTCTTAATTTAGTAAAGTTAACTTAAAATATATTGTGCAGTAGTGATACATATTTATAAGTGTATTATATCAGTGTAAATGTGTATTCTATTTTTTATTATCCCAGAACGTATTTTGTTTGTTTATTTTCAATAAATTAATTTTTTTTAAATAATATTTTGTTTTCGACTTTTCAATATCCTCGCGCCCTCCCCGAACAGTTATCACTCCTTCTTAGAGGGGCACGCCCCACGGTTTGAGAAACGCTGATTTAGATCAATAAACATGATGAATTAAGATTTTAGAAAACGATAAATTCCTGATATTGTTAAATCAAAATCATTATAATACTAATATTTGTTCTTGAGAAATATTGGTAGAAACTCCACAAATTCTTTAAATGTTATTAATGTTATGTAGAGTTGAGAACAAAAGATTTTTTAAAAGTTGAATATTTTTATATCAGGAGACATAATAAAAATGTCAAGTAAAACTTTTTAAAGCATTATTTAAATGATGATAAATGCATTAAAATACCGCTTTGAAAATTTAAAAGAATTGTATACCATTATGCATTGAAAAAGACTCAAATTTGAAATGCTTAATGATTCGTAACTAACACTTATTCTTAAATATTAATATTCCTACTGTAATAAATGTGTGCTATAAATATAAAAACTATTCATAGATAACAAGAAGATGAATCTCTTTCATTCATTTTTTAACCTCAAAGAAAAAATTACCATCAAGAAAGTTTGACGCTCAGATAAAACAAAATAAGAAACGCAAATTAAAAAAAAAATTTTCAATCCATAAAAGTAAAAAACTTTTACCAACTTCATTTTTTTAAAATAATAATATTTAAAACATTGTGCAACTCCGGGCGAAACGGGCGGAAAAGAAACTTGCCTGAAAAAGAAAAGGAGTGGAAGAAATTTTAAAAAGGGAATTTTAATGTCATAAATATAGATATCCCACGCATCTCGCACCCTAACGCAAGAAGAAAAGGATGTCGAGAAGGAGAGGAGAAATTTTCACGGAGTTAAAATTATGCACTCGAAAAAAGCCCGTACAACGCCGAGGTAAGATGAAGTGAAAGAAACCCGGCAAAGAAATGGAAGAAATTTTGAAAAAGAAAATTTTAATCGCAATAATATAGAAATCATGCACGCAATAGGAAATATTGACACTGAGAGGGGAAGGGAAAATTTCCGTGGACAAAAAGTGAAACACTCAAAAAAGCCCATGAAACACCAGGCCATGCAGCTAGTAAATCATTATGTAACTTCATTTGTTTTAAGTAATAATATTTAAAACAATGTTTGTGCTATAATTATATTTAAAGTAATGTGCGTGTTTGTATTATAATAATATTTAAAACAATGTGTGTTTGTATTATACTATTATTTAAAACAATGTAATATATATATATATACTATTATTTAAAACTGTTTGTTTTAAATAATAACGTTAAAAAAATTAATTATATTTTCTTCTAACATGTAAAATCTTTTCTTATTAAAAACTAAATAAATCAGCAAATAAACTTTTAAACATGGCATATTTTGATGTTTAAATACTTAACTGAGTCAAATATTTTCTCAGGTTATTTTAATAAGACTAATATTTAATTTTAATATAAAATTCTTGGGAAAAAATGGCATAGTATGTTTGACATTAAATTTTCTTAGTGTACTCGAGTTCAAAGTATTTTGTCACTCTCAAGGTGACAAAAATATAAAATAGAAAAGGTTTTAAAAGCCTTGGTAAATATTTGAATATATTTACTATTAAATTACAAATTTTTAATTGTATATATTCTAATAACTTTTTCAAAATCTAAAGAAAGAACGGTAACATAATGTGAGTAAAACAATTTCTAACAATTTGAGATATACGATTCCAATAAATTAATACTTTAAATAAATGAACTCAAAACAGATGATTTACAAGTGTAGGCTTTATTTACGCGTTCTTGTTAATATAATCATTTTCTTCATGACTATTATAACATTCTAATAAGTTTAACGAATAGTTTATCAGTGCTTCTTTTTTTACTTTAAAACAAGTATAAGTTATATATATATATATATATATATAATATTTAACGAGCATTTTTGAGCTGATAATTAAATTCTACAGAAATTAAATATTTCTTACTTTACTTAATGTCCTTATCATAATTAAGATTTTAAAATTTTACGACTTCATTATAAGTATTTGTAAGATGATGCTAGTAAATTTTTTGAAACAGCGCAGTGAATAAATAGCTAGTGAAATATTTTAAACAAATTGAAAATAAATAAAATATTTAAAAAAAAAAGGATCAAATCTGATTAAAATAGAATTTATAATGATTATGCTAACCATGAGAATAGCTTAAAAAATATAGTTTTATAATAAAAATATGAAAAATAGACTGCAAATTTAACTTTAATGTTATGTTTTTTGAGAATAATTTGAAATTGAATAACATGCATAATTAATACATTTATAGTTATATATAATTGCATAAATGAATTCATAATGGTCTAGAATTTAGGTATTAAACTAGGGCTTTAGAATTTCTTCCATTTGTGAATAATATATGTTATTATGAAAATACTCATTGAGTATAATATATAAATTTGAAGTAACTTTAAAACTTCTTTATTTTTTTTATGTCTTTAAAAAATTCAACTTTCTAAAAATATTTTTGAAAATTAATTCTTAGAAAACTTATAATATATAAAAATCTTATATTTTCAGAAGTATAAAATCAAAACTTTACGAATGACCAAGTAAGTTTCCTAAAATTGAAAGGAAATTTTAAATTATTATTACTAGAAAAAAATACAAGTATCATAAACCATGCAAAATGTTTGGGTATAAATAAACAATAAATAACTTTCTTCATAAGTTAAATATTATAATAAATTCCTGGGTATATTTTCTAATATAAATATATATATGCACCTGTCCATAATAATTTTCAGTTATGTCTTCAATACTTTAAGAATAACCTTCCCATTTTTTTATCTTTTGTAAATAAACGATCAATAAATTCCATTGATATAACTTACAGCACTCTCTTTTATCCCCTTGCTATTAAAATAAAATAAATAAAATCAATTTGCATATGCTAATAAAACCTTGAAATCAACGATCCCTCTTGAGTTAAAATACGGTATTTATATTATTGACTAATGGCAATGTGTAAAAGCAGAATCTGTGAGCCAAAATTATGTATTTGCTCCAACAATTTATTAATATAAGCAAGTTATTTGTTTCATAATTTATGAACTAAAATAAGATTATACTTAAAATGATTCAATAGAAAATATTTTATTCTTTTTAATTTTATCCGCATATGAAACTTTCAAAAATAAATTTCTTGGTGATAATTATATGTACATGAAGCGTTAATTTAAAAAGTGCATTTATATAAATGAAAAAAGTTTCTTGGCAATCCTCTTCGCTGTTGACTAGTGATTCGTTTCCAAATTTTAATATTTTGAAATTTAACTGTTGTGAATATGGCCGTTTAAACCCAGTGGCTGGTGGTTAGTGCATCGTGCTTCTACACAACAAGTCCGAGTTTCAATACTCGGTCTGGGCAAGATCGACTCAGCCATTCATCCCTTCAGTGGGTTGATAAAGGAGTACCAAGCTTGCTTGGGAACTTAATACTGGGAGTTTCTCGTCAGGCTGACCACCTGACTGGAACATCTGCTCATGCGCCGCTGAGTTAAGTTTGAATATAGCCCTTTAGAAGTAAAAAAATAAGGAAAAGGGCTGTATAATATCCTAAATTTTGTGAACAGCAAGGTTTTATTATTATTATTATGTAAAACTCTTTATATATATAAGCTTAAATGAATTTTTGGGATTAATCTTTGGCATGACAAAATCGTAATATACTTGGAACATAGCAAAATAAGGAATTTTATTAAAACTATTTTTAAAAATACCGGCTTCATCTTGAAGGGATCTGGTTTTAATGGATATTTGAAACGCGCATTCTAAAGAGAAAAGATTACAAAATAATATGATTACAACAGCCTGTATTCAATAAAGTAAACTGCTACGAAATCATATTGTGACATGCTTAAGAATCAATGCAGGGGATCATGAAGAGTGGAATGGTTTAAATAATACACATTACGATAAAATGTTTATCCAGTTGCTATAAAATTAAAAAGAAAATCTCATCCTTTTTTTAAACTTTTTTACTGATTATTAAAGAGGGAAAAAATCAAAAACAATTCTAGAGTTAAAGTACTTTTTGTAATACGAATATAATATATATTTATATTTTTCTATGATATATCAGGAAAGAGAGTAAAGAAGCTTTTTAAAAGAATGATTGATAGCTTGCATACAGTTTTTAAAAAATATATTTCAATTTAAATAAATAGATTAGAAGTTCTGTTTATATTACATTTACCGGGATATTTCTATTACTCAAAAAGAAATATTTCAAAAGTCAGATGAAAAAGACAAACATGGAACATGCTGAAATTTTTCACAAATTTAATGTCAAGCAAGAAGTATCTAAGTTAATCTATTTTTGTTTACCATCACATGAACAATTAATAAACATTTTAACGATCCATATCACAGCAATATTAGTTCATTTTGAGCAGATTTACCAAGAAGATAGCCAACTTAAGAAGCGGATTGAAAAAAAAACATGGAAAGCGAATTATTTTAAAATTTTTTTTTACTTTTTTTACTGGTAATTTTTTTAATTGAAAAATGAAATTTTTATGTATAAATTATAAGAAATTTTATAGATTTATACATAAAAAATATTTATTCATTAAATAATTTTTGTTTCATTTCATCAAATATTGAAGAATATATTTAAAATTTGAAATTATAAATGAACCCTTCTTTTTTAGAATATTTCATTGCAATAAGTATTTTTGCAATCTATCGTATTAATTGCAACCAGATCATAAAAATTCGATAACGCTGCTATGCAGTAGTTCAACTATTTATAAATAATATCAGGTAACTTTAGTTCTACTTTCCTTTACTCTCAAAACCTATTTTTTTCCTTGAAAGTACTCAATGGTATCACCATGCAGATAAATGCAAAGTAACAAAACAGCTACAATTAAGAAACCTTTGAACATATTAGAAAGGTCAGAAATACTAAAGAAAATGCTTTCTAAGTTAGTTGCAAAAAATTTCTAATAATGAATAATTTTACTGCTCTACAACTAAAAGGATCTAAGACGTGTTTTATTTTGAATTGATATAAAATACTGCATATATCCGATCAAAGTAAGGAATCGGTAATACTCTATTCATTAAACCTGAATACATTGAAATCAGATCGACGTAAATTCAGTGTAATATATTTCCATTCGTATTTGTCTTGTTTTCGAACCTTTTTATCATACGATTTACGAAGATTTGGTTTTAAATCTTAGCAAACATTTTTCAATTCGTTGTATTGATCTTATAATTTTTTTACAGTCTCAAAAAAAATTAAATGTATGGGATGTATTAAATACTTCACAAAAGTTTTATTTATTTTTCTCTCTATATTTGCAATAAATATGCTGTTGTACGTAATTATTCAACATTGATTTTCATACAAGTAATTATTTTTCAGCACAATAAATGGAACGGTAACTATAAAAAATGTTAATAAAAATATCAACTGAAATGAATTCTATTGTGAAGCCTAATTATGAGATTTTAAAAAATACTGATTTTGATAGGAAACGAAGTTTTTCTAAAATCATTATATATATATATATATATATATATATATATATAGTCTAATTTTCTGCAAACGAGAGATGAACATCTATCAATTAAAATGGAAAAACACAGAGACAGTAACAAAACCACACAATGAAGGACACATGAGCAATCGAAATTTAAAAAATGGATGCTGCAGTATTATAAACATTGCTGACTTAGGACAGCTTATATATAAAAATTAATTTATATAAAAGTGGGGTTGAACATGTTTTGTACATTCCCCCTTTATGTTAATAATACTGAGCAAAAACCTATTGAAAATAATGGATAGGAATATCTAAATCCATTACAAGATAGAGGTAACTTACCTAAAAATTGCACTTGAAAATGCAGATCCCGCGCTAAATCTGAGAGCAATAAAAAAGTTATTGCCAGATTCTAGACCCAAATGCAGATTCAGAGCATGTGAATGGCTGAAATTTAGCACTTAACAAAAGTATTAATAAAATAGAAATAAAAAATTAAGAAGAGAGCTTACATACTACCCCATAATTTTAGTGACACTAGCTATATATGAATTAAACAATCATAAGTAATTGATCTAATATTAGAATAAGGGGGTAACTATAACTAGGAAAAATCATAAATTTATAGTAATAAACTATTATTATTCTAAAGAATTTTAATTCTTACTATTTAGAATTGCTTTATTCCAATAACTATTAATAAAATTAATTGGGTATTTCTGATTTATTGTTTAAAGTTATTTAGTATATCTCTCTCTCTGCATATATATATAATTTCTTTCTATATTGATGCATGGAATTAAAAATGCTATTAACAGCTATTAATATTACTTAAAGCCAAAATTTTGTTGAATGTATTCATAAAGAATAAGACAAAAAATCATTTAAGAAACGATTGTGTTAATTCCATACACATACACAGCTTTATCATGAGAAACAATCCGAGAGAAGGAAAAAGTTTTAAAACGATTTCTTTTGCACAAAGTGTAGAAGCATTAGAATTACCAAATGAAACCCCTCCCTCGGTGATGATACGAAAAACAAACGGACAAATAAAACCAATTGAAGATGAAACACATCCCTTCTTCTAAACTTTGTGCAGGATGAAATGTACTTTCGTAGTACATAAGGAAAAGTTATTTACGAAATCTTTAGAAATGAATAATCTTATTTAAATATCTATAAAGGCAGGATAACTTCTTAAAAATGTGGCTGCATTAATTTATGGACTATTTATGAATGTTGGTTATAAAGACATCATTTGCTGCATGAAAATTCGATGGTTAAATCACAGCAAAAAATCGAAAAAGTTAGATAATTTGCGAAAGGAAACTGTACATTTAATAGAATTGAAATGTACGTTCGAAATAACTTCACAATGGAAACTGATTCAGAAATTGTGAAGACTTAATCACTTATTTAAAGGAGTTAAATATGTTTCTTCATGTAGAATGTAGAGATAGTATTAATGTAGAAAAAAATTACTTATGTTAATCTTAGATTAAAGTAAACAATTGTAGATTAATGTGTCTTAATTAGAAGCAATCTTAGATTAATGTAAACAATTTCATTCACTTCTATTGGTTTCTAAACTTAATGCAACACTCAAGGCAGGATGTACATCTTTGATTTTTGATTTAATACAGAACAGGTTTCAAGATTTCTGGTAAAATAATTCTTTCCTTGTTATAATTTCAACTCTATTATAATCGAAATAACTTTACTTCAAATTAATTCAATTCAACTAATATTTTTTTCCAATTTTTTAAAACATTCTACGTATTGAAATTCAACATAAGAAAAATTCTCGATCATTTCTTCTTACTCTCGACATTTTATAAAATATATATTTTCATAGGGAGCAATATCCTTCGCCATCAGTCCTTCATCGTGCTCTATCCCTATTTTTAGAAGATTGCATTTGTGGACAGATAGTTTACAAGATTAAGATATCCGACTACGTTCGGAACCGTGATTTTAAAAAAGCGCATAAATGGATAATTTTCATGATATTGAGTGTCACTTAGATTAGAATACATGTATAAAATTCTTTTAAGGAGACATTTAGACAAAAACAATTATCTAAATACAATATTTTGGCAAAAAATTAACTTAGAATAAACTTTGTTCAAAATGTTCTCCTTTTGTGAAAAATGCTTCTATTATAATACTTTGCCTGTAAATAGCTCAGACCTCTGTACAGAGGCTCAACTATGATTTTTGAAAAATTCACATTATTTTCAGAGTTACAACCAATTGAAATAATTATCAGCGTTTTTTTCTTAAAATTTATCCCCTCTGTTGTGTCGTAAAACATGGATAAACCCACTTATAAGTTATATATTTCAAAAATTATATTTGAGCCTCTGTACAAAGGTCTGAGCTATATACAGGCAAAATATTATTATAATAGAAGGATTTTTCACAAAAGGTGAATATTTTGAAAGTGGGTCATTCTATGTTCATTTTTTATCAAAATATTGTACTTAAATAATTTTTTGTTGTAATACTATTCTTAAAACAATTTTATATACATTTTCTAATCTAAGTGATACTAAATATGATAAATATTATCGATTTATACGCTTTTGCAAAATCACGTTTCCGAACGTAGTCGGATACCTTAAAAATATCCGAAAAATTATTCTAAAATTTAAATAACTTTTGAACAATTTGAAACCTTTCTGTGAATTGAAAATACTTCGAACTAAGATGTGATGTCTTAGAAACAATATTAAACATCTCAATAATCTCCTGATGTTGAGAAAAACAAACATAGAGATTATGTAGGGAGTATACATAATAAATTTAAACTTTAACTCTTTTTTTGCTCATCAGATATTATTACACCTATAGTATTTCATATATGGCCGAAAAAGACTCATCTTCGTCTAATGCGATATAAGAAATTCAAAAAATTGAACACCTTCCATACATATTTCTGACTATTACATTTTAAGAGATAAAGTTACTTTTTTATGGTATCAAACTGAAAAAAAAACACCTTTTCATTACAGGAAGCTAAGTGAGTTCAATAGTAAAAAATAATTAATTTTTGCAGTAACATTCCTCTTTTTCCTCACGACTGTGTTTATGTATATTTACATATATAATAGCAGGCCGGCTGGGTAGCGTGGGTGATTTGTCGCTGGCCATCTGCACCTAAGGTTGTGAGTTAAACCCCGGCCCAAGTCGGTGGATTTTCATGATGAAGAAAATCGACAGTGGCCATGTTGTATGGTCATATGGTATGTAAAAGATCACTAGAGTGTTTGTTTGGTTTGCTTGTTCTCGACAAAATTAAATCTAAGAACATTGTCAGAGTTTAGGGGCCTTCCTCTAGGGAGGAAACTGGACATCAGAATTACCTGCGGCGATTAGTTTCCGTCTTTATATGGTGCCGCACTAAAAAGAGATACCAGCTTTCAGGGAATATACTAGATCTACAATGGTAAGACACCAATTGCAGCCCACTAGAAATAAAAAAATATTTATAATAGCCTTCAACCTCTAAAAGTTACAGTTCAACGTGATTTTGAAGTTCACCTCTAAAAAATGAAGTTACTATAAAATTTACAATTTATATGAATCATAATTAAAAACTTCAACAAATTTATGCAAAAAAAACACACGATGGTCAACAGTTTTATTTTTAAGAAATTAATATTTATACAGGACTGATAGAAAAAGTGGAAAAATCAAAAGTGATGACAACTTCAGGTGTACGTTTTGTGCATGATGGTTCATCTTCATTAGTTGTTGGCAACTTCTTTGACAATTCCAGGAGATTCTAGTAATGTCTAGTAGAAGTTGCTTACCCGATTCATTAAGGTGGTGGTGGTCAGTTGGTTAAATGGAAATAGGGGCTTGTCACAAACTTAATGTATTTATGTATTTCACACTGTAGCTCAAAGATGGATAAGTTTAAATCTGTGAGTACTCTGTGGCAGAAAACACCTGTGAGAGTCCATTTTCTAGCATTTTAGGGGGGGAGAGACACAATAACTCCTCACATCGTTGCAGATTATTTTGTATAATCAAGAACAAGAGTTTCCACTGTTATGGTACAAATACGTCTTGACAATGCATGTCTCTATGCAAGATTAGTTCTGTGATCCTTTAATAATTGACAACAGAAATGTTCCCTCTCATGTTGGGCAAAAGAACATGTTACTTGGACTTTCAGCAATGAACTTCGGAACTCTTCACAAATGAATTCAAGTTCCCACTGGAGTACGATTCAGTAAGATGGGAGGGAGCAACGTACCAGATACAGATATACTATTTGTTAAAAGATACAGTTACGAAGGAGGTAGGATCATAATTTGGACAAGGATCTCTCTCATTGGTCAAACTGACATGTATTTGTTCCAAAAAGGAATTCTGAGAGGGGTGAAATATTGAAGCAAGATACTTGATCAATATGTCCGTTGACATTCACTATTATTTATAATGACTTAGTTCGGATAGATGTTAATGCGAGCTCTCTCTAAGTTGAGCTTGTTGAAGTTTATCTTGAATAACCAGCTCAATTTCCAAACCTGAATCCAATAGAGCGTATTTGAAATTACGGTGGTATCCTCTATGCTTCTTTAAGTCCTCTTGAAAGGTCATCACATGAACTGGAACAAAAATTACTTCGCTTTTCTCTCTCTCTCTCATTTTGGTTTACAATAACTTAATTTGCAGCATGGGAATCCGATGCCGCTAATGCATTTCAGTTAGAAATTAACTTTCTGTATTAGAATCTATTTTTTAAATTTTTCTATGACATTTTTTCATATAAAGTTGTGACGCGTACAAGTATCCCTCCTATTACATTGTAGATATTTTCCAAAAGTACCGTTTAGTATGTAACCATGCTTTACGAGACTAATAACTAGAATGAAACCGTTCTAAAATGAAATGTGTTTCTTTCCTATTTGAAGGTTTCTGCAGTTTTCTAGTCGTATAAGAGCGAAGAGTGCTCTACGAAACCATGTTATAAGAAGGATACTTGTACTGCTTTCTCCAAAAATTGATTTTTTTTCCCCAAGAGTGTTTCTTTTGTTACAACTCATGTTTGAGGGAAACTGATGCAAATTTCTTATTAGCACCCGATAAAAAATTTAGTGCACATTTCCTCTAAATTTCTTGTTTCTAAGTTAATTCAGTTTAGAATTAGACACAAAAAAAGTTGTACCTTAACTGTTGAAGGTCAGTGTGTATATGAGTATGAGCAAGTAAATAATACGAGAAAAGTAATACACATACAGTAATACAATAGAAAACCTTTAAAATTAGGGCTAAGATTTTTATCCCTATTTATTTGCATACATTGACCTTTTATTTGGATGTATTACTTGGCTGAAATAAAATTTAGAAGAGAAAATGCAGTTATAAATAATATTATGATTAAAATTAATTTTTTAAAGTTTAATTCACCATATAAATCAGGAATATCCAAAAGTAATCTATTAATTCACTTAAAAGAACCAATGTAAAAGTATATAGTAAAGGTAAGTTTTTGGAAATAGTTTTGCAAAAATATCTTTCTTAATGAAATCAACGTATTTTAAGTAGAAAATATGAAAATATAAATACTTAAATTTAAATTATTTTTTTAAAAAGAGTGAAAGCATAAAAACTAAAAATAATAAATTGTAACAAATTTTAATGATATGTTCTTAAAAATGCTCAAGCTGCTATTTTTTTTTAGATAAAATTACTATTTATAAGAATACGACGTTATCAGACGAATTCTTATGAAGATATAATTATTATGCGCAGAATTTCATGCGCTTTTTTGTGTAACAGTGCCCGTACAAATTATAAAAATATAGATTAATTATCTTTGGGAAAAGCTGATTATTTAAAAATTCCACACAAATCCCCAAATCCCAATTTAATACTTCAATTTAATGATATACTGTAAACATTTGCCTTAGGAATTAATTCAACTTCTGTCGAGAAATTTTAAAATATATTGGTGTTTCTAAAACAATTAAAATGAAGATTTAAGTAATAAATGTAAATTAATGTTTACAGACAATAGATTTTAAAAAGTTTCTATAAATATATACTTTAACTTTTTTCCTTTTTTACCCTAATCCAAAAAATGTTTTCTGTGACATTTTTAAAGATGTCGTCAATGAATAACTTATTACTTTTGAGAATATTATCCATGTTTACACTTGATTTGCATATCTATTCGCTAAATTTCATCGTCAGATCCTCGGGCAAATTCTTGCAACACAAAGACTTCAAAAGCTTATTATACAAGCTTGTATAAATGGTTAAAAGGCGGATGTGAATAACTCTCATCAATTCAATAGATACTTATGAAACTTATGAAATTTGCATTCCCAATTTCAAAAAGATGGGAATATTGAAACAAAGATAACTTGATTCTATACCAGAAAGGGACAAATAATGACTCGTTCTCTAGTGACAATGGTTTGCACTTAAATTATAGTAGCTAAGTCAGCCAACTGTGTAAGAATTTATGTATCAAGGAATATTCTCTATTGAGAAGCTGGTGCTGTTCAATATTAATGTTACTTTTAATGCGTTAAACTGATTTAAATCCTGCGTCTTGTGATAAGATACTCAATTCAATTTTGATTCGAATACGTACATATTTATCTTTTTACACTTTGTTTTTAGAACATTCTATCTTTTATTTTAAAAACTTTTTTCATCAGTTTTATTACCTTAAAAATTAAGTGTTGTGAATATAAGTGAAATTATATAAATGGTTTATGAAAATCTTTTTGTGGGTATAATTAATGGTCTCTATTTAACTTATTTAATCGCGAATCTAAGCCACACATTTTTTTCCTATGTTAATATGTGGCCCTGGTAGTCTAGTGTTCAAGGTAACGGAATCGTGGCTGGCGTGTCGTGAGTTCGAGCCCAGTACCACTGAAGGCCTGCCGTGTAGGGATGCACGTTAAATCTGTCAAGAGCTCAAACGCCCTCTCCTTAGTGTGGTGTGGTAGTTAGGAGAGGAGGGTGACAGCTCAGGTGTCGTCCTCGTCACTTGAACATGGTTCAAAATGACGAGGTCCGTTGCCAAAATCCCTCATGTAGCCGAACAGTGCGACGTAATATTCCCTCACCTATATTAATATTACTTAAAATCGGATGCGCGGTTTAGAACAGAAGACGGAAAAATGTGCTGTATCGGGAAAATTGAACATGATATTGCTGGTTAAAGCAATTACAGGTTAATTTATGCATTGAAAAATTCTTAATACTAATAAAATAAATTAATTATTCACTTTTTATTTATTCACATTTTAATTTTTTTAAAACTGCGTCGTGAACATCGGATCTCGATAATCCATTTATCAAAATTTTTTTCTACGAAAACTTGTTGAGAATATGTGGTGCAGCTTAAATTCAAATAAATACGGTATATTTGCTGGTTTTTTCCAGAATCTTAAGTGCTCAATAGTTTGTTTTAAAATTTAATATAAAATATTTATTTTATTTTTTTTTATTTCTAATGGGCTGCGGATTGGTGTTTTACCATTGCAGACCTAGTACATTCCCCAGAAGCTGGTATCTCTTTTTAGTGCGGCACCGTATAAGTGGATACCGATCGACGCAGGTAATTTTGAAGCCCAGTTTTCGCTCCAGAGGGAGGCAACTGAGCTCTGACGATGCGAACCTCTACTAGGATTTAATTTTGCCGAGAGCACCCAAGCCAAACAGACACTTAGGGGATCTCTAACATGCCGTATAATCATACGAAAGGGCCGCTGTCGATTTTCTGCATCAAGAAAATCCACTCACTTGGGGCCGGGGTTGAACCCGCAACCCAGTAAATAGTAAAATTCCATTTTATTCTGCAAAGCAGAAAAAAGAATAACTTAAAATATTCTATTCATGCTAAAAATACACGTAAGCTTGACAGATTCATATCAGTAGCCAGAGGAAAGCTTAAAGTAAACCTTCAATAGTGAAATTTTTATTTCAAATATTGTTTTTTTAAAAAAAAATTTAAAAAAAAAAACAAATTCTGAGGATATTTCTATTTTGAGCTTGTCTACTTGTCTGAAAATAGTCGATTGGTAGACATATGTAACAGCGTATCCTATTCGTAGCGTGATGAATATATATTGAAAATAAAAACTGTGCTTACAAGAATAAAATACTCAACTAATGAGAAAAAATAATATATAAAATAATTTACCATTTGCATCATATTTCAGATTTAAAAAAATATAAATAAGAATATAAATAAAGGAGAGAAACACTGACTGTCCTGTCAGCGTTTCTCCTTAAAGCTCAAAATATTAAGAAAGTTGTACTATACATTGTATTAAAATTTCACAATTTGTTTTTAAGCTTGTAGAATATTTGACTTCAAACTAAACATATATTTATCGAACTAGTGTTGTATTATCCAAAGAAAACTTACGGATTTGTCAAAAGTTTTCACAGTTTTAAAAGTCATTAAATATAGTTTTACTTTAGCTTATATAGGATCCTACCTACGAAAAAAACTTATAACAAATTATTCAGTAAGAAAATATAAGTTGTTTATTTCTCAAGAATGAAGGTTTTTCATCAAGAAGTATAAGAAAAAATTTAGTTGAGATAAAATATGAAAGTAAAATTATTTAATTGAAATAAACATGTTTCATTAATAATTTTAAAATGCACTAGTGTTATGTAAAAATAATCCAGAAAATTTAATTACGTAATGAAAGATAATTAAATAAACTACGTCACGTGTTATTTTATTATAAGAGTTTTGGTAAACAATTGCGTATATTTTCACTGTTATCTTATTTATTTAAAACTTACACTTCAATGAAAAAAACATAGAAAATTCTTAAAAGTGCTGAAGCACATGCTACTAACTTGAGTATTTTAGAAACAACACTGTGTGTGGACAATACTATCTTTATTTGATGTTAAAAAAAGAGGACATAAGCTCCAAACACTTTTCCAGAGAAAAAAATAAACGCAGAGTTAAATTAACATTTAAATTTCTCCGTCTTAAAGACAGCTATATATTTTAATAAGTTACTCCTTTTTTCTGCTTAAATTCCTCAGTGTTGTTCTCTTAAATGTAATATATTTTAAATTCCTTTCCATTTCCTTCCATTCCCTTGAAATTAACTTTTATACGTCAAAATTAAAACATTTCATGTTTATGAATATTAATATATATTTTTAGAAGTATTATTATAATACGTCTATATATAATAACTACATGCAAGTTATATTCACATATTAGATTATTTCTCTCTATTTAAAAAAGTGCTCCAAGTTTGAATCTTGTTTGCTTAGTATTCAATGAAAACGACCTTGAAAATAAGAAGAATTCAATCAATAACATCCTTCTTTTACCCGTTATACCAGTGCTAAAACTTTCAATATTTGCACCCCAATATTTAATCATATAATTTTCATCATGCTGCCCTTCCTTACAATAACAATGTACTTAATTCAATAATACTATACTTTGACGCTAAAGCTACAATACGACTTTAACCTATTATGAGCCACCGGCATATATAAACGTTTCACTCACCCAAAGCTTTGACTGCTATGGAAGTATATATATATATTTCTGAAGTACAATTTTTTCTGTGCATTGCTATCCATAAAATTGTTCCGAGGGCTTTGGATTGCAATAAAAGCACATTGAGAGTATTTGCAAAGGATTTTTTTATTTCAGAGGATTTGCTTATTTAAACCTTTTCTTCTCCCCCCCCCAGCCCTCAATACATGACATACGCGGGCCGGCGTGGAAACCGGTAACACTGAGTAATAAATCGAGTTACGTTTAATCGGAAGTTATATAAGAGATTAATTATAAATCGTACAAAAAATTATCAAGATAAGTGTTAATTTTTGTATATAATTTTAAATATGACAAGCCCATGGAGTCATTGGCAATTATTAAACTTGATTTTATAGTATTGTTACATTAATCATAAAATACATTGTGCAGTACTGATAAATTTATAAGTTTATTATATCAGTATAAATATGTACTTTATTTTTTATTATGTCAGGATGTAGTTTGTTTACTTTCAGTAAATTAATAATTTTTTAAAAAATCTTTTGCTTACGACTTTTTAATATGCTCGCACCTTCCTGGTAGAGTTATCTCGATCCCCTAGGGAAATGCACCTCACAGTTTGAAAAACACTGCGTTATAGTATTTCATAACCAATGTAACTTGTATTAACAAAATTTTACTAATAAATATGGTGAAAACAAAAAATAGAAGGATGTGGGATGTATAAATGAAAGATCGTAATAAATTTAAATAAAATTTCAGAATTAGTTAAAACTTTGAAAAATACTTATAGCATAAATAAACAAGATGTGAGATTAAACAAAATCTTGCACTCAGCTTTCTAAAAATCAAGTTTTTATTTTATTCTTTTTAAAGAAAATATTCTATTTTCGGATGCAACATGATAGAAAGTAATTTAGTTGCAGAGACGACGTGAAGAATGAGAATCGTGCTTGTTTCAGTTCTTTTTTTAAACTTAAGTATCAAATGGGCTTCGAAAGAAAAAAAAGAGTTGCATCCATACTGATTGAAAGAAGCTGTGAGAATAAAAGAATCGGATTTTTCTCCTACTGTCTCATTTTCTGCTACGAAAATTTTTTTTTCTGTAGTACTGAGAATATACAATACTAATGAGTAAAATAAAAATAAAATGTAAATTATTTAAACTTGAAAACGAATCTCTTTTAAACAAGCAAATGACTTCAATATAAAAGTAATCATAAGATACTGGACATAATTTTCAATAATTGAGGATAGTTTAGTGTTTTTAAATATAATTTTTAATTATTTTGTTTTAAAAGTGCTGCATATTTTTATCATAATGTCAAAAGAAATATTAAAACAAAAGTCAAAAAATAAATCAAAGGTATATTATTTTTTCAGACTCCTTAAGGTAGCCGAATACGTTCGGAACCGTGATTTTGCAAAAGCGTATAAATGGATAATATTTATGATATTTAGGGTCACTTAGATTAGAAAATATATATAAAATTGTTTTAAGAATAGTATTACAATAAAAAATTATTTAAGCATAATATTTTGACAAAAAATGAACATAGATTGACCCATTTTCAAAATATTCTCCTTTTGTGAAAAATGCTTCTATTATAATAATATTTTGCCTGTATATAGCTCACACCTCTGTACAGAATCTCAATTAGAATTTTAGAAATATATAACTGAGAAGTGGGTTTATCCATGTTTTACAAGAGAGGGGAGAAATTTTCAGAAAAAAACGCCGATAATTATTTCAAATGGTTGTAACTCTGAAAATAATGTGAATTTTTCAAAAATAATAGTTGAGCCTCTGTACAAAGGTCTGAGATATATGCAGTCAAAATATTATTATAATAGAAGCATTTTTCACAAAAGGAGAACATTTTTGAAAAACGGTTATTCTAAGTTTGTTTGTTATTTTGCCGAAATATTGTATTTAAATAATTGGTTTTGTCAAAATGTCCTTAAAACAATTTTATACATGTATTCTAATCTAAGTGATACTAAATATCATGAAAATTATCCATTTATGCGCCTTTTTAAAATCACGGTTCCGAACGTAGTCGGATACCTTAAAACACCATAATTAGTACTATAAATTTCAATTAACATAAAAGCGTTGCATCTTTGAGTACTATCAAATCATAATTGCTTAAAGAGAAAGACAATGTCTTGTTAGAGTTCTCTTACGTTTATTAGGTATGTATAAAAGAAATACCTACCGCATTGCGCACCGATTAATTTTATTTCTGTATGAGTTTGCATTTGCATTAGTATTTTAAAAAATTCATATATATAAAAATTAGTTCTTCGAGAAATGTAATATCCTCAACGGCAACATGTAAATTTTCAGAATTTAAGGAAACTTACTGGATTAAATTTAATTAATTGGATACAGGAAACTTGAAATATCAATGTTACTACAAACTATATATATTTATATATACATACAATTTTACAATAGTCATTCCTATTCGACTAATTGTTTGTTCGAGTCATGTAAGCTTACACGTGCTGTTGTTAGTTCTAACTTTACTTTTTAAACTTGGTTTTTCTTCTTTATTTTCTTGCACTATTTTGAGGAAATTTTCTGCTGAGGGGAAAGGTTGGGATCCTATAAAGCAAGCTTGACCCTACTTCACCACCCTGATTCGGTAACAGCTCTAGAAAACAAAACAGTTTTCGATTTTAGTCAATGGACTTTTTATATGTTTATTTTTATTTTTATTTCATGTTTTTGGTCCTCAATTCCATTATTTATCTATTCTTTGATTTGTACGATATTCATTATGTTTATATTTATTTTATTATACTATATGTATATTTATTTACCTTCAATTTTTTTTTATCCTTGCTTCCTTTTTTTTCTTTCTCGCAAGGTAAAATTTTGTTGAACTTTGTTTCTGTTCTATAATAAGATCTTTAGTGTTTTCCCAATTTAATATAGTCAAATATTTATTCAAAGTGGAATTGGCTCAAATTTAATTTAGTGATTGTTGAACAAGGTTTTTTGGAGAAATAAAAAACATTCATATAAAACTACTTCCATACAGAATAATTATGGTTCTTTTTTAAAAATTATGTTTAATAAAAATTCCTTTAATCCTTTAGTATAAATGCAAAAATAGTTCACATGTCAACTTCAAATTTTTTGTAGAGCAAAAGAATGTCATGATTCAAAAATTTTTCTTAATTATCAAAATTTTTGATAAAAGTATGATGATTCAAGTGATAATGATTATTATTTTTTGTAGGATATGAATAATGATTAATTTTCTGATTTTAAATTAAAATTTTTATTTTAATTCTATTAAATAAGAATTTATACGTATGATAATAACTCATGAAGAAACAGATATTTTAAAAGCTTCTTATTTTGCATGCCATTTGTAAGATAGTTCCAGTTCCTTAAGTTTGTGTAAGTAGCCAGAAGTGCTTTAAAACTTCTTAGACATAAGTATAAAAAGCATAAATCATGAAGACTCTACAAATCCTTTAATTTGATTTTTTTTTACTCATCGGGACTTTAAGAAAACTAAAATAACAGATGTGAATCCTCAGAAACTGAATCATCGAATCAAAAACATTTTGCAAAATTTTCAAAGAAAAATAAATTGCATTCTTAAAAGCAAAGATTGTGTTTTTGTAATGTGAGAGACAATTCAACACTTCTAGAGCAATGCAAAAAATTTGGTGGTATAAAAAATTTTCTTCCATAATAACCCATGTTTCATTCTATAAGTATTGTTTCTTTAATTGTTGAAAAAAAAGAAAGAATCATTCTTCATCGAAAATCAAAAGCTATAGCTTTAGAGTAAAAGAGCAAGTTTGAACGTTATTTATAAGTAATATATTCCGAGAAGATTTTAATATATGTTCAAAAATTAGTGAACATGAAACATTGGTGGAAAATGTTAAAAAGTGTTAGTGTTAAAGCAAATTCAACTTGCTATAAAAGTTAAAAAAGATTTAAAGAGTCCTTATTTACTAAAAAACACACCTTGCCCACGATAATGCTAAGAATGGAACATATAAAATGCCATATAGTTTTGTAACTGGTTCTCTTCTGGTCTTTTTACTAATCCTCAAGGTGAAATTTTTTCAATAAAATGTGTTTGATTTGATAACTTCTTTCTGTAAAGGAATCTTGACACATGTACATGTATATTACTATTTAAAGTTAAGTGAAACAAGTTCGTGGAATAAATTAACAGTGGATTTCGGATGATGTGGTAGCTGATTTATATCTCTAAAATTAAAGATACACCCACGTTGGCATCATTTGTGGCGACTTGTGTCAAAACTTTAAAAGGTTTCTTTCTCACATTTTAAAGCACTCATTTGAGCTGAAATTTTCCATACAAGATTGTTTGGGGTTACAATAAAATGATTTAATTATAATTAATAAAAAGTAATTGTCTGAAACTACTTATTAAAAGAATTACAGATACAGTCACATTGGCTTCATTTTTAGTGACTTGGGTCAAAACTTTTTTCACGTTTTAAGCATTTAGTTGAACCGAAATTTTATATACACGATTGTTTTGGATGACAATACGATACTTTTATGATAATTAATAAAAATTAATTGCCACTTAATATTGTGATCCTGTCATATGTATATACATATTTATATTAATGTAATTATTAAAAAAAGTAACTAAAATAAAAATTTTCTTTGTAGACCTAAGTAGAATTGACTTCAAAATTTTTTTTTTATATTACTTGTTTATTATTATTATTTCATCTGATAGCATATTAGGTAACACATTAGCACATGTGACTCAAGATCTTTCCAAATTGATGGAGAGGTACAAAGATATGTGCATTGTAACTGACGTAGAGCAGACATGTATTGAATACTGAAATAATAGATTCTTCTGATAACTAGCTGTTCTCTTTTTCTTCCTTAAGCTTTATAAAGTGCAATTGTGTAGAAAATTGCGAACAAATTACTTTGCTTTTTACACCTTATTGTGCGCAAGGTGTGTTTTCATAGATGTACAACTGTGCGGTTGGTTTTTTTTCCATATCTCTTATGGGAATACTAACTCTACTCTTTTCCACCAGCAACCAATTTAACCATCGTGATTCGGAGAACTTCATTTGATTAAAAAAGAGTTTTAGTTATAATAATCATTTCTTCTACTATTTAACAACCGTAGGTTCTATAAATAAACACCTCATAACAAAATCTTAAATAATTAAAATTCATTTACAAATTAAATTCATAAGTTAAATGTTACAATTTACTCACTTGTTTGAAAGATGAAAAGAAAAGGCCAGGGCATCTTTTGTCTGATT
The DNA here is from genome assembly GCA_019973955.1 of Trichonephila inaurata madagascariensis. Taxonomy (NCBI): domain Eukaryota; kingdom Metazoa; phylum Arthropoda; class Arachnida; order Araneae; family Nephilidae; genus Trichonephila; species Trichonephila inaurata. The sequence goes on from BMAV01002826.1 coordinate 165,251, forward strand.
TTCACGCGAATCGGCATGAAGGTGGTATCGAAAGTTTAAAAGTGTGTTCCTCACATTTCTTGGTCAAAACTAATTAGTACTGAGGTGTATTATATACTACAGCTTAATCACTATACCTATGTAGTAATTATCTTCTACTATTGGGTAAATGCAGCAAGGATTTTCTTCCATACTGTATTCATTATTCACTGCTAATGTGCTCGAAAGTTGTTTGTTTCACAAAAATTCCGAAAGGATTGGGTTGTTTCCTGTTAATCATGGGAAAGTGTGGGTGTGTTACAATTGTGCACTAAACAACTGTTTTTTACATATAGCTCATAGCAACTTCACGATACCTAGACACCTCGTTTAAGGCAATAGTTGTCGCCATTCTCGAATCAAGGTGGAGACAGGGCACAACTTATGTATATCTATACATGTCACATTTCAACGACCCAGTAATGACAATTATGGAAATCAAAGTCTTTATTGAAGGTACGGGGTTTCCTTTATTGGGAGAACACTGGGACAATATGTTACAATGCGTGGTGACATGCAAAATAACCTTGACTTAGGGGGAGGGTGATATTTGAATAGGGAAAGTCAGAAAAGATAGCGAACAGGCAAATTTCTCAAAAGCCATGATTTATGGGGGTTTTCAGGACCCTATTAGTTCTGCTTCTATACAGAGGCGGTACTCAGTTTTAGTCTGGTTTAGTGTCTGGCGGGAAAAAGATGACGAAATACTTCATTCATTTTGCATCATGTAAGTTTTACGTTAAATGTTACGAATATAAATATATGTATTTTTATGTTACATACATATATACGAGGGTTAGGGCAAAAGTCATGGCAACTGTTCTTTTTCTTGAAGATACCAGTCCGGTTGGAAAATGTGACTTATACAGACGAAAGGACAAGGTGTTAACTACATGTGTGGACAATTAATAGCACTGAAATATCATAACACACTAATTAATTACGGTAGTATATATATATACAGGGCAATATGGCTTTCACTGCGCAAAAAAAATGAGAACACAGTTTACCCTTCAATGTATCTCCTCTTGGAGAATTCTAATACGTTTTTAAATGCTTTGAATGTTTTAAGTTAAGCAGAATTTGCAATTGAAGAAATAATCGAAATTTATGCATCCGAAACTTTCAAAACATTGCATTAATTTATTAAGAACATCTTCTTGCCTTATCAGTTATTTTTTATTTATAAACTACTATTTAAAATTCCTGTCTTAAAAATTATATCATTTTTATAACCTTGATTTTTTGCCGAGAATTATATATATTTTCTTTTCGATATAACGATTTTATTTGTTTATATTTATCAGGTTTCCATATAGCTATGTAGAATTTTAATTAATTTTCCAATTGGCTTCATTTGGTCTGTTGAATTTCCTTCATCATTTTATAAATTAGCATCCAATAATATTTTAATTAAACTTTTAAGGAAAAATAAGTTATAAAATGTCATAAAATATGTTTTTACTATGTTATTAATTAATGAAGTATTAATCAAGTAATATATATATTAAAAATTATAGGTAAATTTCGATGCTGCATTTTATGAAAAAGTTTCTTGAAAAGAGAATGTAACACATGAAAAATTTAAGACTTTATAATTTAAAAGATTTTAAATTTCAAGATATGATGCTTAAAAGATTTTTGTGTGATATTGTGAATCAAATAAATATGCCTTTCCAATAAATTATGCATGTTTGATTTATAAAGGAGTTTTAGAATGTAGTATTGTTGTGTATTGTTAGAGTTATCAGTAAATAAATATAAATATTTCTTGATTTTAAATATTATTATTTTAATGTATCCGTGTCAAATACAATTTCTAAAAGCCTGTAGAAAAATCTTAAGTTAAAACCGTTTTAAAAAATTTTGGTTGTATCCGGAAGTTTTAATATTATTACACATTTTATTTTCATTAATTATTGCTTTCCTTTTAATCGCTGGTATTATTTCTGCATCAATAAATGAAACAAATTCACGAATCTTTTGTGGCGAAGATACAAGAATAATACTTTAAAGAAACAGAAACATGACTTGTTTTCTCTGCTGGGATTTAAATAAAGATGAATTATTCATTAATTAAGTGCAAGAGGATTAATCTATCTCCATAAATAAATGTTTTCATTGATTGTACTTTCTTTCTTAGCTTTTCCTTATCTAATTTAATTTGACAATGAAGAAGTAGTCTTAAAATATCTTTTTTCTGTTTTTATTGCATATTCAATATTTATAATTATCCTGCAGTGTCATGTTATATTTTTTCTTAATTTTCAGGTGAAATTAGATGTTTGAAACCTTTCGGTGCCCTTTCTTGCTCCTTTGCGTGTTCAAATTCCTCGATGTCTTTTACCTACTTAAGAGCTGGATTTACCACAATTTTCATTTTACAAAATTAAATGCATTGCTTTAAATGTTTTTTAAAAGTTTATATTGTGATTGTTTTGTTTTACAATCTTTCTTGGTGTCAAATGTATGCTTTTAATAAAAATTTTGCTTCCAAAAAGCTTTCTTTTATTCTGTAGAATTAAATCTCCTTACTTTTCTTCTAAATAAATATATTTTGTTCAAGGTATTGATTTTCTAAATATGATCACAATTAGAGATTCAGTTTCTAGCTAACGTTTTCATTATTAATGCAAATTATAAATTTTTGGTTTAAAATAGAACAAAAAATTATATTGGCTAAGAATTGTGACTGCTACTTTTTGCGAACTTATTTTGAATAATAAACATATGAACACAATACCCGCACACTTTAAAACACAGAAATATCACCAAAATCGTGTTAATTCTTGAGAAGATAAAACATTCATTCCTGCATCAAGCAATATCCTTAAAAGTTAAGAATATATTTTTTTAATTTTGTTGTTTATTTTGATAAATCAGATATCAATTTAGCATTGTTAAACAGGAAAAAAATGAAACCTATTTTATTAATTTAAAAGTGAATTGAGTTACTTAAAAATTAAATTTTAAGTTTTCTCTACGCTGTTGAAAAATGAAAATAGGATTTTAATTTCTTATATTTAAAGAATAATTCCGAGTTTGGGTTCTATTATTTAACATAAGGTTAACTCAGTTCTGAAATTATTCGCACTTTTAAGAATAATAATAAAAAAGAATTATTATGAGAATTTTTTTTTGTAAAAGTAAGCATTTCCTATTTTAAGAGTAACACAAAAATAAAAATTTTGAGTGTAACAGAAAATTTACCCCGTAACATGTAGAATGCTTCCAAAAATTTATTTACATAGTAATATTTTTTTTTGTTGAAAAGAAATTTATAGAAGGAACTGAAAAAAATTGATGAGTTATGTTCATTCATAGAAATGGCAAATCTGTATGGTGCATTTCACTGTAAATAAGTATCAAAAGAAAGTATGATTAAACGATATTGTTTAAAAAACATAAGATAAAATTGATGACCTCAGAATTATTTGAAAGATCAACAAATCTTTTTGAATCTCATTTTTCTCCCTTTTTTTTTGTATATCTCTTCAGTAATAAATTGATTGTGTGTGGCTTAGATAACCGATTAGTTTCATTTTGAATTTATCAAACGTTTTCAGTCTACTAAATTTTACTTTAAGTCTTCTAAGATCAGAATTAACTTATGCATGTGAAACTTGGTCCATGTCTCGAACAGATAAGAACATGATAAGTATCTACGAAAGAAAGATTTTAAAATTTATTTTTGGAGGGATTCTAGAAAATGGCACGTGGCAAAGATCAAATTTCGAGCTCAATCAATCATATAAAAAATCTGACACCATTAACTTAATCAAAATACAACGAATTAAATGGGCAGGTTACGTTGTCAGAAAGGATAAAGATTGCATCACTAAAAAAGTCTTCAATGCCCAACCAATTGGCTCACGAAGAAAGGGCAGGCCAAATCTTATTTAGATTGAGGGCCTAGAAAAAGATCTCCTGGTTTTGAGAACTAAGAACTGGAGAACACTAGCAGGAAGAAGACTGGCCTGAAAAAGGCTTCTTGAGAAGGCCAAGGTCCACCCTGGACTGTAGAGCCACCAAGGATGGAAATTTTACTTTAAAATCAAAATTTCTTTAAAAGAAAATATGAGAAAAATAATTACAATGAATTATTACTCATTTTAGACTTTGCAATCATATATTTTAACCAGTTAACTGGGGGCACCCGTTTGAGAGAGAGCAATTATGTATGTCACAAAATTCGAGCAATGACGAGTATACGCGCCAATCACAAAGTGTCGCTGTTAAAATATTGAATCAAAAAGATGGCCCTTTTTTATAAAATTGACAATTTTATTACCAATACTTATTGTACGGGGGAGGGTCTACATACAGATATATAAAGTATAATTTAGCTTGGTCGCGGGTTCATGAGGCCGATGATCCTTCCGACTGTAAAGGCCGTATCACACGTTCACGTTTCAAGCAATTTTTCGTCCAAATCGTGCAATTTTTACTCTGTTGCCACAGCAACCGCTTTAGAACAATTTTTTGCCAGCGAGCTCAAAAAGTTGTTCCAAATAAAACTGCTTGAAATTCCGGCCAATTGAGTTCTTTGGCGCCTTACGTCATAAACAAGATGGCGGCTTCAGTTTCGTCTAACACTTCAGATATGCCGCGTAATATTTTAATGGTGTATAATATTTTAAATAAAATGGTGCTCTATTTTTAGTTTACACCCATCAACAATTGCGCAAGCGAAATGAAAAAAATAACTTTGGATGTTCATTTTCCGAAGCAGAAAAATCGGCGAGTAATTTTTCAATGTGGAGATAGAGCGCGGCTAACGTCAGAGCGTGTCGTTTTGTTTAAGGATTCAGATTCGGCCAAAAATTGGACGAAAAATTGCATGGAAAATATATGTGTGATACGGCCTTAAGTTTTTATGGATATCTATAAATTTTAACCCTCTCGCTGCGTCGTTATTTTATCAAAGTAGGTTCAAAATTGCGTATGGCTGCATTACGTATTTTAAATCTTCTTATCACATCTACAAGTTAGAGTTAAGATATACAACAAATTTTTGTAAGAGAGTTTTCATTTTAAAATATAGAATTAGATCATCCAACTACGAGCAGAAAAATGTAAATGAAAACATAACAAAGAGCAGCACGGGTTGCACAGCTAAATAGTCGGAAAAATGCATACCCGTGGAAATCTCGAGTTGCGCAAATTCTACTACTTCTACGTTGCCCGTGGAAATCGCGGGATGCGCAATCATCAAGTTTCCCACGCTGAGAGATCTAAACACACACTGATTTACTTCCTTCTTTACTGACAAAATATTTTATACCTATCTTGACACCAAGGACATTCTAAAGAAATGCTGTTAGGTGATCACAGCCCTTTTACCAGAAAGCATCCTTGCCTTTCTCACACCAATAAAATAACTATTATTTAGGCAGCACAGCATTGGGTCACTAATCTAATGTCAGTGTATTGTTCTAACATAAAACAGTTGGCACACTGTTATAGTATACACCACTCTATAGCTAGATAAATTCGAGTCAGTTGTCATCAATGGACTCAGCACCTGGTATGCATCACGCATTTCTCCCAGGGCTGGCCCAGAGTAGCCAGAAACTTCCGCAGCAAAGTAATACGAAGAGGGGGAAAAAGTAAGGAATCGATTTTCACTTACATTTCATAAGTATAATTTTTTAGTTTTGTAAAATTAATTTTAAAAATACGTTGAAATGCTTTAATTATTTAATTCATTTAAAATACTTTTAAATTCTTCCTGCTAATTATAGTGATCTGCTGTATCTTTTTTATGAATTTCTGAATTGTATTGAAGCATTTGTGGCAATGGAATGAAATCAACGCAGCAAGTCCCTCATTCTTCCAAAGTCATTTTGATTCTGAGGATTGACTCTCAAACAGTTAAGCCACATTCGATTCCTTAATTTTGTCTTTTTTGACGCCACTCTGAAAAATGGCCTTTCTACAGTGGCATTACTTATGGGTAGGCTGTAAAGCTTTAAAGCAAATATAGCTAAATATCTTAAAAATAGATTTCCAACTGCATCTTTTATATTAAAAATGTGACACCAAAATAATTCTCCATCATTTAAAAGTTCAGATTCAGATAGAAAAACATCCTTCAACTTTATGTTGAAAATTTGTCTCCATTGATTCTCCAGAACATATAATTTAGATTGCTTTGCTAATTCTAAAGGCAGATAAGAAAAAAGGACGATTTGAATTTTTAAAAAAATCAGGGGGAAAATTCTTTATCTTTTTTAAAAGTTCCGTAATTTGAAGGGATTCTGTTTAAAAGTTGCTCACATGAAATCTTGAGAAAGTATGACATCTTTGATAGAATTCTTTAGTAGATTCTGTAGAAATTATTTTACTTTTGCTTGTCAGTTTATTCAAAAAGACATGATCAAATACTTCAATAGGCAAATAAATGCTTTTTAAACTCATGTCAGCTTCGAGATTCATACATTTAAAGTAAATTCTTCTTCTTAAAAGAATAGATGCAATCTCTTAATGCTTTTAGTAATTTGCAATGATCACCATGATCACTTTGAAAGAGTAAATTAATCCCCTCAAATTCTGCTAAAATTGGCAGCTGTAATTTAACAATATTTAATTCTATTCTTGTATTAATTTAAGTAAAGGGATAGTAAGACAAGTAGTTGATTGGAAAGAGAGGAATCTAGGCAGTGGCGTATCGGAAAATATTAGGGCCCCTTGCAAAGTCAGGTTTTGGACCCCAAGACCTAAAACGTACGTGGCGTCAGTCAGGCTTTGGGCCCCGCACAATGCGAGGGTGTACGTTACGACACTGAATCTAGATCAAAACCTTTCAAAAGATATTCAATCAGATTTTTATCACATAATCTCTCTAGATGACAAGTGCTTACTTTTGTCATTGTATGCAATTTTTTATAAGTCCAGTGCTGCAACGTAAGTCAATTACAAAAATAGATTTTTATTCTTTAATTCAATGCAGTACCATTGATGATAATTATACAATTTACTTAGTTCTATAAGAATTTGGCCTTTTACAATTACTTTTCCAGTTTAATATTTATTTAGAAATTCTCTCTAAGCCTGTTTCTTAAGAATATTACATGTTGCCTTTTCCTGCTTCTATCGGGATTGGAAAGAGTCCCTATTTCTTTTTTTATACCACTTGCAGTGGACAGGAGTGGAAGGAGAGGGGAGTCCCTCTTAGATAGGCTCCAATTCGTGGCGGTGGTGGTAGGGGCGGGGGTAGAAATTACAGAGTTTCGTGTCTTTTTGGAGTGGTGAAACATACTGCAACTCCATGTTTTCTTTGGGTACTAAAGTCACTATTTTTTTTTCTTTGCGATTTTCCAAAACTTGTTCCAATACTTTTATATATGCTTGAAAGTAGCAAAAAGTAGCGGGATCTTCAAGTGAAGTAGCATAAAATTCGCGAAGAAGCAATAGCATATAAAAAGTAGCGGAAAGCTTTAAAAGGTATCAAAATTTGCGAAAAATCGCACAATCTGGCAACACTGGGCTGGCCATACCTGAAACAACCTTATCATAATTCAACTTTTTGACTTTGACTTTGACTTTTGTCCCTTTTAGGCTAATATCGGGAAAACATTATCATCCAAAATAAATAAATTCGTTATGCAAACTTATACGTTGTTTCAGCTGATGCATACGGGGACGCATGAATTCATCTTAATTTTTCATATATTTTTATATTTATTTATTTGTTTTACTTCGAGCTGGCCGCAAAATATTCTAAGCACCTTGAAATTTGAGAATATATTTTGTTTTTCTCAAAAATTACAGTTTAAACAGCCAAGGGTCACTACTTTTTACTCATGACGCAAAATCCAGCAACTTCTCCATAATGAGTATATTCGTCGTTCACAGTTAATTGGTTAAAATGAAAAAAAAAATCTGAATTCAAGTCAAAGCTTTGGATCAGGTACGTAGCTACCACTATATCAGCCGTATCAATGATACAGGGACCATAAGCTACAGGGGCCCCAAAAGCAAAAAAATTGTAAAATGTTATCAATAAGTCCTATTAATAGAGTTCCTATTTCCAAAAAAGAGCTCAATAGAAATTTTGATACATTGCCCACTCTGGATTAGCTACGCCAGTGCTTTGGGTTCAGCAAAAGAAGCCTTAAAATTGGTCACGTTATTGGTCCGAGTTTTATGTTTTTTAAAGATGAATTTAACAGTAAAATTTGCTTCAAGGTTCTTAACCCTTTAACTGTCAAGTTATTTTGATGATTTGGGTACATAAATTGTCAAATTCTTTTAACCAAAGAACTTCTAACCTCTAACCTTTGAAGTCTTCAGTAAAGTGCTGCCATCTATTGAATTGAGCGCACACTATCTTTTCCCGAGAATCAGTTGGGTTTGACAAAGAGATAAAGCCGAAATAAATGTCTCCCGATATATATTCGGGTAAAACAATACGATGCACTTAAAAAAATTTCGCCGAGTAATACTCGAGCGTGACATTTTCGAACACCATTGCTGTGCCCGAGATTATCTCGGGCATGACAGTTAAAAGGTTAAAATTCTATGGATGAATTATTTTTGTGTAACTTTTCATTGTAAAGTTTCGTATATTTCTACAACTACAAATTAAAATTTGGTGGCTTAAGAAATGAACGGAAACTTAAAAGAACCAAACATGTTTTAGTACGTTTATTGTAATCTTTCTATAATTATCTACATATTCTATGCTCATTATGAAATTTCCTTGAATTTTCCACAAATTTACATTACAAAGCAATTGCGTTAAATGGATTTGGAACTATAACAAAAAATATCTAGAACTCAGAATATTTTACAAGAAATAAAGTAATGACCACGAAATGACATCCTAAAAGATTTTTTATTTTTATTTTACTGCTCATCCTTCAGTCTTTAAATGATGATGATGGCCATGCAAACCAGCTTCGAAAAAAATATGCCAGGTAGTTTTTCATTTTTATTTTCAAGTATCTCCGAATCATCTTCACTTTATCTGAAAGAAAAAAAAAATAACATTCAGTTCTAGCTCAGATTAGGAATTAAATCACAAAAATAATTTTTAAAAATATGAGTCGCAGTATAAACAAGCGAATTTATTATGTAAATATTAAATTAAGATTTGCTTAAATAGGAGAGAGAAAAATTAATATTTTGAAATTGGTGAAGAAATCAAAATTAGAATAACGCCTAAAATGCAAACATACTTTTCAGTGTTTCATTCAAAATAATTTTCCCTGTTCTAATAATAAATTATTTTGTTCCAAACGCCTTTACACATGAACATATTTAACAAATAAAGTTTTGACTTTCAGATAATTAAAATAAACACAATTATACACTCCCAATTCATCTAAAAAACCTCATATGTGGAAAAATAACGTGAATCTCTAAAATCTAATATTTAAATTACTTGAATTTGATTAACAAAGATACTGAAAATTTAATTTATTCGAACTTTTTTTTCTGTGTTACGTGTGTCTTTCAAAAAACCCATTGAGATAAAATATTCTTAGTAATCGTAAGTATTCTTTTTGTAATGTTCATAATGTTCAATTAAAATTAAACTGAAATGTAACTTTTTAATATAACAAACACATCACCGCTACACTTTATATCAAGCACACAAACTCAGTAGGAGTAAGTAATTGTTTATTCCTTTAGTTGAAATATTTTGAATAATGTGAATACTTTGATCCAATATTTTAATTATTTTAATGGAATGTTCAAAGAATGATTTTCCCGTTGTGTAAAAATTATAATAACTTAATTCAACAAAGTAACTTTAATGCAGTTTTTTCTCATTTTGTTGACTTCTTTCTTCTTAAAATTATAGTTTGTATGTCTCTCACTATACACTGGATGAAGGTAAATATTAGCTTAGATTGTTACAATAAACAGAAATTTACTTGAGAGAAGGTGCTATACTCGTCCCTTATGAGCAATTCCTCGTCATCTTATGAACATTTAAGTCTTATAAATCTTATTGCTATTTTATATCATTATACTTTAAGTAGAAAGAATTTTATGCAGAATAAAATAGAAGTTTTATGCAATAATAATAAGAATAATAATTAATCAAAATGCATAATTCGGTACTTACAAATTATCACAACCTATTGGCGACATTATATGAAACGAAGCACCTGATTGTCAATTCAATGTGAACGACACATGGGAAATCGGGGTTGCCAACTTGGCTAGTTATTAATAGAGTTCGAGATTGTTGCGATAATACGTAAGTACCAATAATAATTAAGTACGAGGTTACTTTTTAAAACATATTTTAATATTTTTGCTTGACCACTTGTTTTAAAGAGGCAGTTTTTGAAATTTCGTAAAATCATCTTTGCACTCCTCACTAAATCTCTGTTTGATTATTTCTGCAATAAAAAATATCATTCCTTTCTCAAATAAACTTGGAAACAAGAAATGCAATTGCTTAAAATCGTTCCATTTCAATCTTTTAACAAAAAAAAACCATGTGTTTACAACTTTTTAAAATTTACTGCATTCTTCAGTCGCCAGAGGGTGGATAAATTCAACATTTTTGTCTATTTCGGTTTCTTAGAGCTACCACATCTGCCATTTTCACTTCAATTTTCTTTTTCCCATTAAAAGTAAACACATATCACATTATCATAGAGCAGAATTACAATACATTTATTAGTCAGCATGATCATTACCACCACACTCTTAGCACTTTTACTACCAACTTTGATTGTAGCAATGAGGAAGAAGATTAAAAAAAAATCGTCTTATTTCAGCATGAAGTTTAAGTGTTGCGTAAAAAAATATATTTTTGCAAAAAAAGGATACAAATCATTTTTTTTTCCTCGCTTAAAATCTTTAGGTTTCATTCTTATGATACTTCAAAAATTAAACATTCCAATATTCATAAAATATTGGCAAGAAAATTTGGATTGAATTGGATTAGTGAGGTTTAAATTAGATTTATTTATGAATGTTTTACAAATTGAAGTTCTTCTTTCTGTAGAGTCCGTCAAACATCTAAACATGCCCTACTGCACTTGAGGAGCTGCTAAGAAGCTTATTTTAAACTTACAATGCATTTAAACTAGATTTTCTCATACAAATTCATACATTCTATTTATACGTGGGAGAAGAAATAATCCATGTTTTTGATATTGTTGATCGTAATTAAATAAGGCGCATTCTCATTCATGCATCACGTCTTTATTTAATCAGACTTCTTCGAATATCTGAGATCAAAACATCATATTCAATAAAACCCGGTACTTTTCCCCGATACTCGCATGTTGAATTAGACAGGTTTCATGCTTTGTTGCAACACAATCTGCCTGCCTTCGTTTATTCGAAGCAACAATCGCTGCCATCTATTGCTGTCGTTGGTATCATCAGAAAAACATATTGCGAAGCCTTAAGAATATTATATCCTTTCAATTGGGCATTGGGATACGCAGAAATAAAGACGAACGTTGAACAAAATCTCCATAGAATGCATTTCCTGTATTTGATAGAAAAGTATGAAGTTGTTTGTGACACATTTCGGTTGAGAATAAAGAAGAAATATTTTTGCATCTTGAAAGGAAATGGAACCGAACGGTGTAAACGTTATTCTTAGATGATAACAGGAATTATAAAGTATAAAATGCATTGAAATAGAATTTTCCCGTATCTGAAATAATTTTTTATATATATTTTATCCTTCAACTCCTTTTAGTTCCTCAACACACAAGTGATGGTTTTAAATTTTACAATTGGCTTTCTCTATGTGTCCCATTCAATTATTTATTGATAAAGTGTCTTCATTGAAATATGTTTTCTAAAAATTACTTTGGTCGTACATTAACTGCAAGAATTTCTTAAATGAGATATTAACATAACTAATTCTAAAATTTTCTCATCTTTAAACAAGCATCAATCAAAAAAGTTTACAAGAATTTTTCAAATAAACATACCTAATTCTAAAATCTGATCATCAATTTGATCAAACAATCATCAATCAAATCCATTTTAATATACAATTCAAAGCTGTTTTAATATGAAATGCATTCTCTCTTTTTAATACGTGTCACGGTAGCCTAGTGGTCAAAGTAAAGGACCCGTGGTAGGCATGTTATAAGTTCGAGCCTTGTAGCGCTGAAGGAACCGATGCACGTTAAATATGTCGAGGTTCAAGCGTCTTCCTATTGATGTGTTGTGGAAGTTAGGAGAGGGATGTGCCAAATCACAGGTGTCGTCCTCGTCATTTGACCATGTTTCAAATTACAAAGTCCTTCGCCAAAGGCCCCCGAGTAGTTGAATTATATGACGTTAATATTCATTCACTCATAGTGTTTAACATTAAAAGCAAAATGGATTACTTTCAAACATTTATATGTATGCTTATAATCCATTCCAAAAATGATTTAATTAAAATATTTAATTAATTTAACACAATGAACTATAGAACTAAATTTTACGTGAAGAATAATACAATATGAAAAATAACACTATGGCATTTCTATCATCTTAAGACATTCATGAACCATATTAACAATTAAAATAGCTTACTTCAAACAGTATTCAATTTTTGAATATACTTCTTCAAAATTTTGATTATATTCATAAACTGAATAGAGTAGCTAGTTGGAATTATGAAGTACCCATGAACAACAAGTATTATAAACATCATACGGGTTCTATTCACTTATTAATTAATATGGTATTATTTTCATACTGGAAAAATTAGTTACATCTTCAGTTAACTTTATAAATTATTTTACTTGATTTCTTTGTATTCCTTATCTATATGCATTATTAATTTTAATTAAAATGTATAGTCGGATAGAAACTGAGATTTTGCTTACATAATTTAGTATTATTCGCTGAAATTGCTTTTATAAAACTAATATGGACTATGTTAATCATAGGATTCGAATTAAAAATAAATATACTTTCATATATATGAATTTAATAGTATATTTCTAAGTTAACCCTATAAGGCGGTAATAAGTATACTTATCACCAATTGCATTATTTTTTAAATGTCCATAATAAATTATTTTACTATATTTCATTTGTGATGTCATCCATTAATAGCTTCAGAAAATTAAGAAAACTATAAACTCTAACACACTTTGTTAACAACTCCCACTCCCCACATAGTAACAGGATTAAAAACTTCCGTATTGATCTGGCAATTTCATAAAAAATAAGATTGTAATTTGTCATCTATGAATAAAAAAAAATTATATAACATACAATTCTTTTTCCAGTTTGTATTATTTACAAAATATATTTTATAAATATAAAACAAACAAGTGATATAAAAAAAAATTAAGTCAATTCCTACTTTGATCAAGAAAGAAAAATTTTATTTTAGCTACTTTTTATTAAATAGTTACAATTAATATAAATATGCATATACACATGACTGACTCACAACATTAATTTTTATTAATTATCATTAAAGTATCGTATTGTCATCCAAAACAATCGTGTATGTAAAATTTCAGTTCAACTGAATGCTTTAAAACGTGAGAAAAAATACCTCTTCAAGTTTTGACACAAGTCACCAATGTGGCTGTATTTGTAATTCTTTAAATAATTAGTTTTAATCAATTAATTTTTATTAATTATAATTAAATTATTTTACTGCCATCCAAAATAATCATGTATATAAAATTTCAGCTCAATTGAGGGCTTTAAAATGTATTTTATTAAAGATTGAAAATTCCACCAAGATAATTAAATAAATAAACAAACAAACAAATAAATAAATAAATATATAGATTGTGAGCTAATGGTAGGAATTGAAAAAGAAATAAAAAGCATTAATTTCCTTCTTTTTAATAGGCTTCAATGGGCAGTGGTAAATATACTTACTACCCAAAAGGTGGAGTTAAAAACCAAATTAAAAAAATTATATATAATAAGTTAAATGAGTTTCTCTTCTAAATCAACCTCAATTCCACAATATTTTAATATACCTTTACTAGAAATAAATGGCCCGTTAAAGGGTTAACAGACAACTTAGAGCTTCAAGCTATATTCTGAATGTCACTGAAATGTAAAATGTTTCAAAAATAATAAAATTTTTAATCTCTCATAATTTTTTAAACTAATTTTTAAGGTTTAAATTTTTTTAAAAAATTTGCTTTGAATCTTCTGAATTATGCAACTACTGGGTCATTCGGATTCTTAATAGCTTATGTAGCTTTGTATGCCTTTGTAGCTTTTCTTACATGAAATTATAGAAAATGTAATAATTTCAGTCTAGTTTTTTAATGAATACTATGTATAACTCATGTGTTTTACAGAAATGTACAAAGAGAATAATTTATTCACGTGTTAGCTCAAAACATTTAATTATTATGCATTAGTAAACACTTTAAATATTTAATTTAATATTGATTATGTAATGTATATTTCAATGTGGAATTACATGTTGTTTAAAATCTTACGCTTATAAGAAGAGTTATTTTTTTTATCTGAAGAGACGCTTAAGTTTTTAATAAATTGATCCATTTTTTATCTCCTAAATGCTGAGTCGTAGTTAATAATTTAAATCTTTATTTATGTCTGAAAAAAATCCAGACAATCTAATATCTTTCAAAACAGTTATTGGCTTGAAATACAATCATTTGTATTCCTCAAAGTTTTTCAGAATATCCAATAATAAGACCCCAAATCATACAAGATCAAAAAAATTCTTTATGATGAAATAAAATGAAATACTGGAACTCGATATTGATAAGACTTAGATGTAGGTAAATTATCGAATAACTGAGTAATATGGAAATCTAAACCCGGAGGCGTTTGAAAATGACAGTAAGTTATCGTTCCACATAAGCAGAGGTCGGTCTAAGTCCAGATTTATTTGCAGAAAAGACAGAAACAAAATGCAGAAATGTGATTTGGAAGCTTTTCTTGACATTTCGATTTATTTACCAAACTCCCTTTCATCAGCTCCGGAAACAGTTCGAATACTGGAGAGGAAAAATTTCCTCTGGTGTTAGAGCTAACAGCTTAAAGGCGATGAAAAATAAAATTCGAAACTTTCTTTAAAACTAATATTTCTTGGATACAAAAATCTTTAATATGCTACAATGCCTTCTGAGATACAAGTATATATATACAAAAGAATATTTCTGTTAAGAAAAAATGTTTGGAATTACGTAGTACTTAACGCGTGGAACGTGGTACTAAAAAATCTTAGAAATTTAAATGGCATAAATTTTAAATATTCCATTGATTGGAGTTAATGTTGTTCTAATGTTACGTAAGGTTATAGAAGATGCATCTTATAATTTCAAATTACACTCTGAAGATGTGGATATCATCTAAGTTAACAACTTTCTCTCCTAACTTCCATATTATTCACAATAAGGAAAATGTTCGAAAATAAAACGGATGAGGTTTCCTTGTCTTTGAAATATAATCATTACGAGTATTATTCATCAAATTATAAAAAAATTGTTAAGAATTTATTTTTCTTTCGTTTTTCAATTCCTACTATTAGTTCATATTCTCCCTGTCTTGTTCAAAATTTCAGTCGTTAATAAAATACATTTTAAAGCACTCAATTGAGCTGAAATTTTATATACACGATTGTTTTGGGTAAAAATATGATCATTTAATTATAATTAACTAAAATTAATTGATTGAAACTAATTATTTAAAGAATTACAGATACAGCCACTTTGGTTTCATTTTTAGCAACTTGGGTCAAAACTTTAAAAGATTTTTTTTCTCACGTTTTAAAGTATTCAGTTGAACTGAAATTTTATATACAGGATTGTTTTGGATGACAATACGATACTTTAATGATAATTAATAAAAATTAATTGTCAAATAATATTATGATTCTGTCATAAATATATATATATTTATATTAATTGTAATTATTTGATAGAAAGTAACTATAAAATAATTTTTTTTGTTGACCTAAGTAGGAATTAACTTAAAATTTTTTTTATATTACTTGTTTATCTTATAATACACATTGAAATATTCCTTAATTTTATAATTTCAATTTTTTTATCTATTACTTCCACGTTATTCAGCAATTCTTACATTTGTCAATAGTAAGTATATGTATATGGTAAACAAGTACACACACACACACATATGGAAATCGTTTAAGTTAGATATTAAATTATTTATGTTAAAAATAATTACGATTAATTTCTCCAACAAAGTTAAAATATTATTTATTTTTAAACAAAATTTTTGATATTCATAAATGTGCACATTTTAAGAATATTTGACATTTAAACATTTATTATGATATTATGATATATTATTTTTTTTAAAAAACCATAATGATGATTTTTTTATTTATTACTTAAACTTTCATTTGCTGATACTGGATAACAAATATTTCTGTCTGAATTATTAAATTTGAATTTAAACAAGCAAATTTTAGAAATGCTTTAAAATTGCATTTCATTTTCAACTATAATATATATTTTAATCATACAAAATACTTTGAAAGGGTGAATTTAATAAAACTTAAATTATCCTTTCGGAATAACAATCTGTTAATTGTATCTCTAAATGTTAAATGCTAATTTAAATGCTCTATATTTCAGAACAAATCACTATCTAAAAATTAAATTCAACTTTACAGGGTATGAAAAGTTTATATTCATTACTTCCTATATTTTAATTTCTTTAATTTTATCTTCACCAATTTCTAAATAGTTAAACACACTGTACCGAAAGTACTAAATGTTGACATTTTACGAAATTTCGTCTCCCTTCTATAATTCCATTTCTGAATACAAATAGAGAAAAAAGGAATACAGTAATTTGTGAAACAAGGAAAAGTTTTAAATAGCAACTCATGGTACATTATTAAATAAATTTTGATACCCTCAAGCTCACATATCACTTCATTTTTATCATATAACCTCATTTAATTAACCTTAATTCTAAGTACATTGTGTATCACCAAGTGGACAACAATATTTTAATTAGGTTCTTCAAATGTGAAGTGGTTCCAAATTAGAACGTCAAACATAATATCCTTTCTTTTAATCAGTGTTTTTTAAATATGTACAAATTCGCTATGCAAACTTAGAGAAATATAGCATAATAAGGTAAATGGTGCTTTTAGAGAACGGTTTTAATTTGGTTTTAATTAATACTATAATATTATGCATTTTGTTTCTAGATTGCCACCACCTGGTCCCTAATGAAAATAAGGTAGCACTTGAGGTCCATAATTGGCAAACATAGCTGCAGGAATAAAACAAGTTGCACAGGGGTTTGGTAAAATTTTAATTAGCTTTCATAGCTCTCTAAAAAGTTGTTTCTGTGATCATTCAGAGTGCTGTTAGCTGTGTTTGTCATGTTGCTGAAAGTGTCCTCATTTATAAATTGAGCAACATAAGAAGTTTTTCCTAATTTCTTAAAATATTTTATTTGAAAATATATAAGAATTAATTTCCCCTTTAAGTTTTAGCATATGCATAAAATTTATAACATAAAGATAATATATTACTACATAGTGTTTAACATATTAAGTATATAATTAATTAATCTGAAACCATTTTAAAAACGGTATAGAATGATATTTGTGATACGTATATATATAGATTACATACGACACACGTAAACACGAATTACATAATAATAATGTCCTACTGTTCGAGAATAATTAATAAGTGAAAAAATGCTTCAACTTGGCACAAAAAAAGAACAAGACGAAGGAAAGAAAGAAAAGAAAAAAGAAATTTAAAAGACCATTTTCTTTTAAATTTTTTTGATAGATATTCTATAGAATATTTAAAAATAAAGTTTCATAAGTTTTATTTTTAATTCTCGGTGAGTCTATTTATATTAAGTTTTCTCTTTCGTGATTTGGTTGTTTGTATCTTAAAATATTTCAGCGTGAATATCAATTTCAAATTGAGATTTTTTTCCTATTCTACAGATAATCAATTAGATTTTCCAAAAATTAGAATAGTAAAGTATTTTCCTGAAAAATCCTGCTTCAAATTTATTCTGAAGAGCAAAAGATTGTACAGTTTTGAGACAGCACTACTTAAGCAATTTCTTTTATTAATATGCATTTTGTGTGGAAATTGTAAAATTAAACAGTTCTACGAAACAAAATTTCTTAAAATAATTCACAATTTTTTAGGATAAATAACACCTAAGTACACTTATACAGATAAATAATACTGATTTTAAAACTCTTTAACAAATAATGAATGTACTACAAGAGAGGAGAAAAAAAAGTGTCGTATAAATTAAAATTTTCTTTTGCAATCCTTAAACACAAATACGAAACAAAGACAAATATGCTTTTAACGTGAAAGTGCGTAATAAATGTGACTTTAACCAAAAAAAAAATACCTTGTATTTAGAACTTTCGATGTAAAACAAATTTTCATTTAAGAGTCTCCCATTTTCTCAATAGATTGAAATTAATTGAGAAACAGAAAGTCTTTTTTACCTCCAAGAATTTCGAAATAGTGTAATTTCTTTGAAAAGTCGAATTTATTTTAAGGTTAGAAACTTGAATCTTACAGGGAAAAACAAATTTAAAAAATAAATGAAACTTATTTCTTTAAATTAAAAGAATGAGATATCTCTCAACTATCAAAATGTCAATGTCTCATCGCAAAAGAAATAAATACTTTATGTAAGAGCGGGAAAAAATTATATTAAAGAGTAAGAAAGTTATATAAAATACTTTTATGTACAAAAATCACGTTTGCATTTGTTAGACTTTTAGTGGATAAAATATATTTTGACTCTAGAAACTAATTTACGAAGAAAAGAACAAATAAATAATAATAAAAATAAAAAATAAAATGAAAGTCGAAACTAGGAAAAAATTACATAATGTTATGTTAAAACGATCAGTTTATTTCCTATTTTTAAAAAAGCCAGGGTAAACTATGAAAAGAAGTTCTTCAAGAGAATTTAGTGAAATAAAAATTTGAAATTAGGAAGTGTAACTTTACATTGCAATTCAGTTATTTAATACATTTCCATAATTTTTTCCTTTCTTAAGATATATATTAAACATCTATGGACTTCAAAGTAGGGAACAACAACTTGAATTCTTTTCAAATTGAACTTAATAAAATCGATGCTGGAAATATCAAAAATTAAAACTAAAGAATTATAATTACTAATTACATTTTTCTTTCTCTATAAAGAACTAATTTGAATAATTTACATTTAATGAATTAGAAAAAGTTATCTATTATACAATTTTTTACAAGTGTATGTATTTTGAGCAAAATCTTTCTTACTTGAAACATTTTTTTTTTAAATAATTTTAATATTGTAACAAGAACTGTAAGAAATGAACAGACTTCAACACAGGTTTAATTTAATGAACTGGAACTATCCCTCTATAAATTTCAATCTTTAGCTCTCGTGTTACAATTGAACTAATAAAAACAACAAGAAAACAATCTGAGTATAATCTATTTATTATTTCTCTATATCAATTTAATTCCATAAATTTCATTTCTTTTATTTTTTATTTCTCATGATAAAATTACTTATCTTATTTAGTATTATTTAACAAACACTATTCAAAAATTGATTCACTAAAGTGCTGCTGTTTTCTTTAAACATTTTATAAACTTTTTTCTGGACCTTCTTTTTTGAGTTCTGGAGGAGACACAATATATGTGAGGCCTTCAAGAGAAAGGATGGATTCCCGAGAACCATTTACCTTCGCCCGCTGAGTTGCATCCGCTCCCGGAAGGAACCAAGATCGGGGGACTTTCCTCTGTAGTGCAGAATGTAATCAGGCAAGTCCACTCCCATGGCTATCAAATGAGAACAAAAAAGATGTATTAACAACAACAAAAAATGAAAACACATAGATAACAATTCAAACATTTGAGACAAATTTTATTCATAAAACAAGTAACATAAAAAAAATAATTTAAGTCAATTCCCACTTAGGTCAACAAAGTAAATTTTATTTTAGTTATACTTTTTATTAAATAATTATAATTAATATAAATAT
>BMAV01002826.1:188213-216928 GCA_019973955.1 Trichonephila inaurata madagascariensis
CTTGATGCCACTGAAGACCCACCATGTAGAGGGGCTAATACACGTTAAATCTTTCTAGATTCAAAGTCCTCCCGTTAGCGTAATGTAGGAGGGGAGGATACAGGACCTAGGAGTCTTCCTTCGTCACTTGACCCCACTTCAAAATACGAATGCCACCCACAGCCATAGTGTAGGTTTTTAATGTGACTTTAATGGACATTTGCACCATCATCCCCTTGGAAGATACTACACATACATTCTGGTCCGTGCAAAATATTAATCAAAATAAATGTTTATCGAAAGAAAAAAGTTATCGATTAAAAATGTTATTTCAGCATAATATTTGACCTTCAATTTTTTATCATAATGCAATTCTTTTCCACCTTTTATGTCCCAAAACAGATATTTTATATCTGTAATTTCTCACAAGGAAAAGTATAAAATAAATTTAATTTTCTTGGAGGGCCTTTATATATTTATGTTTGAGTACTTATACTTAAATGTTTTTGAAAGAACTTTGTATTGATACATATTTTGAAGGTAAAGTTATGCGCATTAAATTGGAGAAATGATTTTACTTCTAATGATCAAGCAGATACATCATCTTGTATTTCATTCATTCTCGAACAAAAAGTAAAAGAAAAACAGAATTTGTTAGATGCTTTATTTCTGAGGTGATCAAATTCACTAAAGTGAATAATTATTCACTAAAATCATACCCAAAATCAAACATGCTTTGATTTTTCAATGCTGAACACAGTGTACGTTTGATATCTAATTGATATCATATATAGCCAGTTATTAATACTTCTTTATTGGTATCTTTCTCTCTCTCTCTCTCTTTCCCTTTCTCACTCTTTCATTATCTTTAAGCAACCAATTAAAAAACCTTGCAAAATAGATGATTAAACATTTGAGTAAAAAAGTACAAATATTAATTTAAATAGGAAACATGTAGAATATGAAAGATGCATGCAATATTTTGCTATAAAGTTTTATAAATTTCTTTTATTTGCAAATTAACAAGAAATAAAATGAGACATTCTTCGAAGTACCTTGTCATTTAACCTTAAATAGACTGATAGGAATATAACCAAGTATCTAGTTTTATTTAGTGGGCTTCTAGCTGAAAATATTATACAAGCGCACATTAACTTAAAATAAACTTTTAGGCAGGATAAAAATTATAACAATATATATGGATTACACACAGAACAATATAATATTTTATAAAACAATTTATTATTTTTTAAGAAACAATTTTAAATGTTTAAATTAAAACAGTTTTTAAGGATCTATTGCATTTCCCTGTGCTTATAAAAAGGTTTAAAACTGGAATTTAAAAAGATTATAGGAATAAATGACTAAAGTATTGGTTGTAGTTTCTTTGTAATAGGGTACAGGTATTTTATGAAATATAAAAGGAGTGTATTCTTCACATATTTTATAAAACCCTATTTTTGCTATCTATATTTACTTAAATAATTCAACTGATTACATTAGCTTCCTCATTCTTGATCCAAGGATTTATTTTCTTTTATACTTAAGTGAATGATATCGAAATTTTCTTAAAGGATGAATAGCTCTTGTAAAAAAAACGAAACAACTCAAAAATTAAAATAGCAAAGTACATAATAAACAATCAACAAAGAATTTACTTCAAGACAAATTATGTATAAAATATCAATAAACATTTTTTTTTCTGAAACATTAAAAAGAATTTGTTACCCTAAATAAATCTGTGAGACTTTACAATGCATATTTATTCATTTCAAAAAGCTTCCCAAATCCCTTAAACTTCAACAAAGCAGGCTTTATTTTTATTTTAAAACACAAGTAGAAGTCATTCGGGAAATGAAAGAAGAGTTAAAAAAACATGTTTATGTTTTTATCGCTAAAAATTAGCATTTATCATTTTTCTCTTTTATACGTAGGCGATGGCGCATTATCTTTATTGAAATCAATAAGAAATTAAGTTGCCTTTGTAGAAATTTTTCGGGGGGAAAAAAGTTTCAATTACTCTCTGAATAATAATCGAAATTGTATTTCAAACAGAATTGGAAACATCTTATAAGGATGAAGGATATTATTTTTACGCTTCTAAATCCTCGATATCCTTTTCATAACTAAAGTAAATATCTCGGTATTTACCTCAGCTGCTTCAAGAAATCAATTCCGCTCAGATTCAGAATAACAGCATGCATTAAAATGTTATGTAAATTAAGAAAATCATCGAGTTTGAAAAATTCAATAATCAGTCCCCTGTGAAGAAAGCTATTCGGTTAAGATTACACGAAGCTTTATGTACTTTATTTCTGACTTTGTTAAAGGTGGATAAAAATAAGATGCGGAAATTTCTGGAAATGTTTGAAGCATTAAATTAGTTTTGAAAAGATATAGGAGAATAATTGAATTAGATATGTATTCTCAAAAAGAATTAAAATGAAATAACATTTTCAGTTATTATGAGAGACTGTATAATTTGCATGCGGATTTCTATATCGAAATATAGGATTATGTTATAACACATGTGTTATTGTTCATTTATATGTTTATCCTTATTTGGAAAAATGAACAGGTATGTATTATTATTCTTTAATATGCAACATAAAGAAACTAATGTTAATTATATTATTTCTTAATTCTTGGTTTATTATGTATTTAGCTAAGTAATAGATACTATTTCGAATACTTTAAAGCTAATTATAAAATTCGCTTTAAAAATCAAAATCAAAAGAAATAATCGTTGATTTTAAAGCTTTCAATTAAATATAATTTGTGAAGTTTTTAAATTAATCATTGCAATAACATGTCATAACAATTTTAAAATATATCCTAACTCTTAAGGTAATAGATTAGATGTAAATAATTCCCCTTGCAATTTTTAAATTAATTTTTAGGGCATTAATCATGCATTTTACTATGTGTTAACTGGAAGTTACTTTCTGAAAGTGCTGATTTACTTAACTCATTAAATAAATAATTCTTTAATATTAGATATCTCAAATGGAGAATAATTTCAGTACAACACAGTGAAAAATATCCCAAATGTATTATTAAATATAATAAAAAGTTTTTAAAGCGATCTCACTATGTAAAGCTATGGTATTATCTTGAAAATTGATTTAAAAAATCAAATATTTATTTTTCTCAACTTTTATGAACTTTTATCGAAATGTTTCCTTTTATTTGTATCTGATGTAAATAAAATTATTTGCTACAAATTTATTTTCTCATACAGATAACCAAAAGTTTATATTGTTTAAAATTATTTCATTGCTTACTGTGAAATTTGTTAATGATTTAGATATGAACTGTCACTTGAAATGTATTCACATTATTAATTGCCTCATACTTATTAAATATACATGCAATTAAATTGGTATTTTTTAATTATTATTATTCATGTTCTCTCTATTGAATAAATCATCAATACAAATACTAATTACCTTAGCAATATATTTGTCTGCGGAATAAAACATTGAAAAACTGGGAACGAAGACAATTAGATTATTTTGATTAAATTATGTAAGTTTATATTAAATTACTTATTAATAGTTTTATCGATTCCTTTTAAATTCGTATAGTCTGAGTCACATAATTTCATCTTTTTGAGTAGTTTGATGCACAAAAACAAATTTTTTAATAATGTATTAAGAATTTCAAGCATACTTCCGCATTTTGTTCTACTCTTAAACTAAATTATGAAAATTATCTAATCTTGGTAAATAATTGCAACGAAGAAAAATATTGCTAAACTTCATTTCTCAAGAATTTTAGTAAGCGTACACTAGAAATTGATTTTACATTTCAGTAAGGTCCTTCAGCAATGCCTATTTTCAATATATTCAATAAATATAAGGTACAATTCCGTAAATTAAAAAAGATCGAATCTAGTATACATCTGATAATAATTACCTGCAATGGAACAATTTGATAAAATATTCATACTGACCCAGTAATACTTATAATTAAACAATAAATCAATATTAAAATGAAGTGAAGTAAGAGTGAGGTTTTAATTATGACAGCACGCAATTAATTAAAGAGAAATGATTAATAAGATATTAATATCATATTCTAATTTTTGTTGCTTTAGATTAGGTATAAGATAACAATTAATCACATTCATTTAGAATCATTTGCTAAAAGTTATAAATTAAACAAAAATTCTTGTGCGCTTTGAATTAGGTTTGTTTACTTATGTATTCACTGCTTGTACCAGAATACTGAGTGCAATTAAAGTAATGAAAATAATTATTAAGAGTAGCGATACGATTTTTTCTTATATAAGTATGATCATATATTTATTTCTTAATATGTGTTTCCCTTAATAAATCAAGTGACGAATAATTTCTTTCAAAACACTTTTATACATAAGAAAATATATAATTTTCGTTGCTGAACACTGTCCGATTTTTTTTTTCCCTTTTAGAATTAATTTAAAGTACATGTTACATTCAGTTTATTGTAAAATTTAAAGTCTCTATTTTATCAGAAATACAACTTTGAAAGTTAAATCAATTAGATATTTTCTGAATCTTTAATATCTCATCATGATTTATGAAATATTAAGAATTATAATTCAGTTTAAGCAAAACTTCCTTAAAAAAACAATCCTGTTTCTTCCTAAAAAAATCGATACTTAAAACTACAACCTAACTTAAGTTTTAATAAATCTTATTTGAAGATATTTCTTGAGTACCCCTTAAATATATAGATTTAGTAATACGTACTTATAAAACAAGACTATGTTCTCACATTGTAACTAAAAATTCTAAAAGCATAAAAATAGTACTCTCTACTCTAATAGACCGTAACATCTAATTACTGTAATGTTTTAGAAGTCTTATATCCTTAGATAACATATTTAATGTCTAAGCAAACTTGGTTTGGACGAACTCTTTCTATCTTAACGCTATCAAACAACTCAGTTAACTAACTTACCTAACAAAATTATTCTCTGATGTGTTAAAGCTCCAAAGTAAAAAGTAGAAATAAATCTTGGGATACTAAAGCACATGGTGTTCGGTCTTGTATTGATAAGTAAATTATCTTTATGGGATTCGTCAAAACTGGAGATCATTTGTACAATTATTCTTAACTTTACAGAAAAATAATTTTCTGTGTATTCCTGTTCGTAGATTTTTGTAAGTTCTATTTTTTAAGAGACTAAACAGTCTTGTTAAGTTTTAAAAAATATTTTGCTAAATAGTTAAAATATGTAGTTTAAATATACTTCAAAACATTGTTTTGCCAAATAAAAGGGAAACATTTTCACTTATAAGACATTTTCGCTTAGTCTATGTAGATTTGTTTCATATAAAAAATATGGCCACGTCTCGTGTGGTCATGGTCTCGAATTCGTGACCGATGTTGTCGAGTCGCGGGTTCGAAACCTAATGTAGAGGGGAGGATACACATTAAATCTGTCGATGCTCAAAGCCCTCCCATTGGCGTGGTATGGAAGTTTGGAGAGGGTGTGCCAGCTCAGGTGTACCGTCCTCGTCACTTTACCATTTCTGAAAATTACGAAGTCCGTTGGTTTTTGCTCTCGTTTTGCTTCAATGTACGACGTTAGTTAAAATCAAATCAAGTCAAATTTGTATAAAAATGTGAATACAAGTTTAATGCAAGCTCAATGTTAGTTTAAACAAAACATGTGGGAAATAGCTAACAGCTGAGAATATCAAAAAATTAGCTAATGCCTTGACAAATTCAATGATATTTTTTACCATTACATAAACACGCATTCCAAATTTTTAGTTATTTTGGTATTTTCGTATTATCGCAATAATCGCCAACGTTCAAGATAACTCCCCAAGTTGGCAACCCCAATTTCGCATGCGTCGTATGCGCTGAATCGGCAATCGTGCGCTTCGTATCATATAATGTCGCCAATAGGTTTCGATAATACGTAAGTATCTATTTTAATTTATTTTAGTTAAATGCTAGGTATTATATGTCACAAGTATTTGGTGTTCTGAATATTATCTATCGAAACAATGCTAAAATAGTCTATGGTAAAAAACATCTTTAGAGCAACGTTGAATTTATAAAAAGTTTATCTAACACGATCAAACCCAATTTATTTAAAAAATATTAAAATAATTTGAAACTCAGAAAGTATTTTATTCCAGTGTATAGGCAGCTTCACAAACGAAAATTATCCATCCTATTAAAATAACTGAATATCTTTTACGTATACCCTTTCTGCCGAGAATTTACGCTTAGAACATGAACTTCAATACCATCATACTGGCTTTAGGTTTGCATTGATAAGAACTTTCCCTCCAGAAAGGAGTACGGTTCTCTAAAGCTCAATTTTATATCAATTTTTATTCTAACACCCTGATGATGACATCTGGATCGTATTCTTTTGAGAGTATTTTTCGGTAATGTGACACGTTTTTCGATATTTTTTGTAATAATTTTTTTAACGTAGTTTTGCTGCTTTTGTTCTTATCATGACAAAAAGGGGATATTTGCACCGTATCATTCTTGGATGTACACGAAGTTTCCTTACTTGATCACAAGTTTTGCATAGGGATTCCTCACAAATTTAAATTTTTATTTTTAAAACTACTCTGGGATAATATATTTCTGCATTTGAAGAAATCTTTTCTCTAAATTAGACTACAGGAAAGTAAAATGTTAATTTTTCATTCTTCAACTATCCATATTAAATACTTAAAGAAAATACTGTTAATTTTTAATTTGTACTGTAAAAAAAATTTACACATTCACACAAGTGAAATTCTAGTTCAAATCTTCAGATTTATTACTGAAATATATGAAATACTTTTAAGAGATTCAATACATTTTGAAAAAAATGTTGTATTACGGATACTGATTATATTATGAACTATCAGCATTAAAGTATATAATGTCAAGAATTCAATTACTCGCACATAATAAGTAATAATCATATAAAAAGTCAAGTACAAATATATCTTAAAAAATATAAATGCATTTTGACACATTAATAATCAAATATAAGATACGTTAATAATGAACACTTTACTATTAAAGTGTATAACTGTACAAGTATTTTACTATAATGCTATTTTTTTAGTTAAATTTTCGAATCTTATATCAAATTCCTGATTTAAATGAAAAGGAACGATTTATATAATACATACGTAATGATTCAAATACTACTCAAATTGTTGTAATTATTACTTTTTCGTTTTTATTTATTTCTCAATTCATTAATCTAGGTTAGATATTAGAATTTGGTATAATTTTCACAAATTCAGTTATTTTTTATTATTTTTCAACTAACTTCAACAGATTTTTTTTCATCCATTAAACATTTTAATATTTCATCTATTTGCATTTTAACTGATTTATAAATAAATATGTAGCATTTCTTGTCCTTTATGGATTAGCTTTTTGTGATTTATTTTGTTTCTTCAGAACAAGTTGTTAAATGAAAACTACTCCTAATATGTATTAAAGCAAATTTTTTGAAAAGAGCATCTTTTATTTATTTTTCATATTTCAAGCATTTCTTGCCTTAATGTTCATAAAACAATAAATTCCTTTAAATCCTTAGAATAAATGTATTTCAATTTAAAAAATATAAATTAAGTGTTAAATATATTTTATATTTAAAAAAAGAAATGTATACACTTAGTACCCGATAAATTTCCTGAGTAACTGAAAATTTAATTTGACTCCCTAAATTACTTATATATAGATAATTTGTGAATATATATATTATTTTTAAGAAGTCAATATTATTCATGCAAAAATCATTTTTAAAATACCACAAAAAAATTACATATTTCAATTTATAGAATATATCCTTTTTTCTAAATCTATAAATTTGATTTTTAACCACATTTGTCTTGAATAGTTCACTCTTAAAACAAAATACAAGCGCTTAAAATGTTACATACTTGATATCCACACTATTTTTTTGAGGAGATACCCCCTTTTGAAACAGAGGGGAAAGTCCAGGACTAAGGGAATTCCATAGCAATTGTCAACCGCCAATCAATGACCATGAATCTTCCTCCATCAAAACGACGTTCAAACCCTAGACAAAACTCCTCGCAATGTCCTTCATAAAATTCCCTACATTGAATTACCGCGGCTTCTGATCTGTCTCCCAGCGATTTACGGACAACTTGAGAGATATTTCACATATAAGGCTGTGATTATAACTCTTCTTTTTCCCTTTACATGTTTGCAATAGGGATTTAAGGTAGTGGAGACTTTAAATCGAATTCCTAGGTGGATCTCGAGTAAAACTGCTACTTTTCTAGTCCTAGGTATCCGACCCTTTGCTTCTCTCAGAGAAGTGAATGTATCTTTTGTCGATACATACAAAATTCTTCGATCACAACTTCCAAAGAAAGTTTATTCTCGAATGTCAAGATCAATAAGTTAATACTCATTAAATGATAACAATTTCTTTCTCTGTGAAATCCTCTTTTAGAGTTATAAGAATATTTTCTTAAGATTAAATTTAAATTTTAAGAAATCAATTTTTTTGTTGTACAAAAATTGTATTGTAGTTTATCAACCCTTTAGCTGCTTTGTGTGTTTCAGATGTTAACTTAGAAAAATTATGTATTCTGCCTATAAATGTATATGGTATAAATGTATAAGTGTAATTCTGTAAATAAATGTCTGGTCCAAATAGTGATGACTCATGCAAAGTATGACTAAGAAGAAATTAATACTTTTCTTTGAGAAGTTACTTCGTCTATAAAGTCTACTAGAGAGGGACATGATAAAATTACAGAAAATCAAATCAGAAATGGACTGCAAATTTTTAATTGTTCTCAAAATCATGTTTAAGCTAATGTGAATGAAAATATTTGCTTCAGTTTGATATTTCCACAGCTTTCTTTACATTTTAAGCAATAAAAGTACTCAGAAAGATTTATCTGGTATTATCAATGGATTTTATTAGATGAAATTCTGTATCAACGGAAAGTATTAAACGGAATTAATCCCTCGGTGAAGCCTTAGGTAGAGTTGAGATTAGTTTAAACTTCAAATCTTTGTGAACAGGAAAAGGTCCATGATTTGTCCACTGATAAATAATATAAAGAGAGTGAGTTTAACATTTATGCTAGGGTTTGGAATGTAATATTTGATCCGGAATATTTTATTAGGAATATTTCAATTAATGTGCCAGTACTGAAGAAGCTTTTTTTGTAAACATTTTAATATTAACGAACATCTGCCTTCTCTCCAAAAAAAGCAATCTTGAGATAGATAATAAATAATAAATAGCCAATAGATAATAAAAATATTTCTTAAAAATTTTAATAAATTTTTGTTCCATTTCTTTTAAAAATGCAGATTTCTTATACTAGATAGTAAATGGGTTGATAAAAGACAAATGAATATTTTTATTATTATGAACTGTCCACCGAATTGTAAAATCGATAAATATTTAAACCTAATCCCCCCAGATTATAAAATTGTGATCATTATTTTTACAAGCTTATATTAACTAGATTAGTAATTCGTAAAGGTAATATTTATATTATTACCGTGATATTTTTACTTCCAATCTTCTTACATTTATAAGTTCAAGATTTTCAGGGAATCATATGCGGTCATTAAACAAAGTGTTAATAAGAACGGAAGTTGTTATCTCATGTAAATGACATAAAAAAAGAAAATCCCATTTAAACTGAAAAAGTAGTGGGAAAATTAAATAAAAAATTCAAAATATAATTTTAATTATTCCTAGGTATTTTTTAAAATTCCCAGATTAATAAATATGTTAACTCCTTGATGATTATCTTTCGTAATCAATTCAAACATAAAAATTAAGCATAAAAGTTTCTAACTACTTTAAGAAAGTTAGCCATTTTTCCACAAGTTATATAAAATATGTTTATCAAATAGATATTTTGTAGATTTTTATATTATGCATATACATAAAGAAAGATAATAACTATAGCCATTTTGTATATATATACAGAAAATAATAGCTTAAAAATTTAATATAAAATTAGTGATGGTTAAAGACGTAATTACAACAAAATAGCCCTGTTTAAAGTTAGGAGTAGTTTTTTCTTTGCTCGATATTTCTGGTTAAGAGAAGACTTTCACATGATGATTTCATCTCAAAAACCCAGGAAAAATATTTTTTCTCTTCAATAAAAATCTGGTATCCGCGCCGGAGCCGGATTTCCTTTTTGCCTCAGTGAAGCTTAGTATCATGATGATATCACTTATACTTCCCAGAATGAAGTAAGTTAATGAATTATGAATGCGGTGTCTGTGGTTCTAAGCTTCAAGGTACTTTTAAATACATGAGCTGCACATAATACTATGTAATGCATTTTTTAATAAATTTCTTTCTATAATTTTAGTTTTGAAAATATTACAAATTTAACATTTAAATTATTCCTAAAAAAACTTAGCAAATCCATTTATTTCTCATTGTTTTATTTCTATTTATTAACAGTTCTGATTTCAATGTATTGAAAAATATAAAAATATTTTTTTATAAAGTTGAATTCATAAATAGAAAAACATGGTTGCTTTTCCACAATTGTCAGCAATGATGTTTTGAGCTCATTGTCAAATAAAATTTACAAAAGAATTGAAAAAAAGTATTTCCATTACAAACACAACGTAACTTCTTCCATTGTTACATTCATTACTATTTCTCCTTATTTTTCAACATATAATCATTTAATATTTTTATATACTAAATCGGATAATAACTTCGTTAAATAAAGCTGTACGTACAAACTATTGTTACCGATAAACAAGGCAAATATAATTCATAAAATATTTCGCTATAAAATAAAACAATGGAAACTATATTTCCTTTTTTCTTCCGTTCAAATATTTATATTTGTCAAACATAATTTTCTTATTACACTTGTTTAAATTTGATCGAAAAAGGTGTTAACAGTTATGAGTTGAATTAAATAAGGTAAATTTTCATAATTAGTTAAGGCAGATAATTATTTACTTTATGTATTTTTTGACTATTTCTTTGGCAGTGAGTTTTTATCTTGACTCATTATAAGAATTAAGTAAACATATTTAAAAAAAACTGAAAAATACATCCAAAAAGTAAAATACTACTAGTTCTTCAGAGCTTTTTTCTATCTATGAAAAATTTCATGATATATCCTTCATGTAACTTTTTAAGCAAATATCATACAATTTTTTTAATTCTCTTAAGGAACATTAGCATAAATGCGCTTTTCAATTTTATTCTTTATATTAACCCCTATCGATATATCTTAATAAATTTTCGTGATTATAGCTTACCTCAAATACAAAATATTAAATCAGATAGAATATGAACAATTATCTGCAGAAATAAATAATTACTGATGTAAATACATTGAAATATTCCTTTCAAATTTATTTTTTTCGATCTATTCTTTACATATATATGTGCTGATGAAATATTTTTTAAATATTCAGCTGCAGAAGTTCAATTACATTTTTTATTATTAGAACTAAAATCAGCATTTAATTAATTTGCTTTAATTTTTTAACTTCTCGTGAATTTTGCTTAATGTGTGTACTATGTTCTTATAGAATAATTTTCTTTTAATCTGTACAGTAAAAACAGTGATTAAACTCACACACACACACACACAACAAAGTAAGCAAATACAGGTAAAAAGTAAAATTAAACTGACTGCTAAATAGATTGCACTAAAATAACACAATATTTTCGATTACCAATGGAAACTGACTATCATAATATTATTAGAATTGAATTATGCTCAATAAAATCTGATTTGAGTGTGTATTTAAATCTCTTGTATAAATATTAAAAATTTATTTCAGTTCTACATTTGTACATTTGATGACTGATAATTCATAATTCATGAAAAGTACGTATTAACATTTCTCTAAACAAAACAAACATGATCTTTTACCTTAGTATGAGAGAAATTTAAGAATTCTAAAATATATATAGAATATTCTGATATTTATTTCATCTTTTATAATATCTCCTTTATTCAATTTTCTCTATTTTTACAAATGCATATCGGATATATTAAAAGCACAAGAATCATAATTTCCGCACACATTCTAAATATAACTCAAATTAAATTAAATATAATTATGGAAGCATTTCACTGAAAAAGATGATAATTGAAATAATTTTTTAAATTAATGCATAAGTAATTAAAGACTTAAATTTTTGCATGAAGAAAATCGAAGTAATATCTAAAATTGCACTTACGTTGGCAAATAAATTAAAGGGACTCTCAGTTAAATTATACTCTCAGATATTGAAATCTACTTTCCACTTAACATGCAAGAAATTATGAATTTTAAATATATTCAGAATTTATTTAATTATATTTGCATTATTTCCCTTAAGGCTTCGACTAAATGTTTAATATGTTGCATGTTTTCATTAGCATTTTAAATTAAGTTGAGATATCGAGGAATTAAATTCTGCTTTATAGCATTTTTAATAATGCAATGCTTATTTTCCCCAAACTATAATGTGAAATGAAATTATATTTAAAACAGTTTATTATTGCTATTGATTTATTATTTTAAAAACAAAATAAATATTTTAAAAAATAATATTCGTCTACACTTGTCTTCTTTTTATTTAAATCTGTAAAAACTTCCTTTTTTAGAATATTTTAGCATAATACTTAAGGCAAATAAAAAAGAAATAAAATCTCGTTTGAAATGTTGTTACTTAAGTACTATTATCCCCAAAGAATGTAATTTTCTTAAATATTTTCATTTTAAAACATTTGTATGCTACACATTAAAGTTAAATATAATATTCGCGTATGCATATTATAAAATATAATATTACAATGTTTAGTTTTTTATTGAATTCCATGAGTGAAAATGTTTCTTTCTATTTAATTATCAATTAAAATACAAACTTAATTATAAAATTAGTGGAAACTTCAGAAATGTTTTTATAAGAATCAGTATAGAATACTATAATGCCAAAATTAATCCTATATGTATGATTTGAAACATTGATTGAATTTTCTACAATTGCAATGTAAATCATTTCACAAGGACATGTAACAATAAAAATACATCCATTTTATTTTCTTTCTAAGAAATATTATTTACACTGATATAACCTGATGTATCTATTTATTTTTATTTATGCTTTAACTCTTTTAATTATTTATTCAGAAGTTTTGGTACATAATTTCGTATCAAAATACGTTATTTTACATTATTTACAAACTTAATTACATATCATTTGAGCAAATAACTATTTTTTCATAAAATTTTACTGTTTACATTATTTTATTTGAGAACGATGTTATTATATAAAAAGCTTTATTATGGAAATTAGGTAGACTCATTGTAAAAATAAATAATTTAAGATTAATTTGAATACTGGAAGAAATTTTTTTATAATTATGTGGGAATTTATCATTTATTATTTAAAATATTTTTAAAAATAAATATATATATTTTGAATAATAGATTTTCACCTAATAGCCATGAATACTTTGGATAATTTTTGGCATGATTTTTAAGTCAAGATTAACCATGGTTTATAATTTAATGCCCTAAAAAATGATTGAAGTTAAAGATAAAAAGAATAAATTTAAAAATCAATTATTATAAGGAAATACTTTAGGTCCATGAAGCTATATGTACATTTAATAGTTTATTTATTCCAAAAAATGGATTTAGATTTTAATAATTTCTTTGTCATTCCATTTATTACTTAAATATAAAAACGAATTGTTAGCGACATTGCTTAGTTATTAAAAATGATGTTACATATTCTATCTTTAATGAAATTTAGATTCATAAGCAAAACAAAATATTTAACGTTTTCAATAATACTAAGAAATATCCCTTAAATGAAAAAAAGAGATGCAACTCAAATAAATATTTCGAAAAATAAAAAAGTTTCTTAGATTTTATATATTTTTTCAAGCAATGTCTTTTATTTACACTTTTGTATGACTGCATTTTCTATCTATGCTTTTTTCCCAATATTTTGTAAATCCTCCACCTTCTTTGATAATTTTAAAATTCAAGGATTTTTACTTTTTATAAACTGGACTTTAATTCGATAATAATGTTATATATTCCGCTATCAATATACTTTATATTGTAACTTTATATTGTATACTTTTACTTAATTTACTCTTACCTTTTTATTTAAATTTTACACAAATAAGATACTGAATAATTTTAATAACATCTTTAAATACAGGTTATTCCGGTCTTTCTCAAACTGTGGGGCGCGCCCCCCTTGAGGGGCGTGACAACTCAACAAGGAGGGCGCGAACATATTGAAAAGTCGAAAACAAAGGATTATTTAAAAAAATTATTAATTTACTGTACGAAATAAACAAAATACATTCTGATATAATAAAAAACAAAATACGAATTTACACTGATATATTACACTTATAAATGTATCAGTGCTACACAATGTTTTTTTATATTTAGTTTAACAATACTAAGTTAAGAACAAGTTTAATAGTTACCATTGACCCCATGGGACTCTGCCAAATATAAAATCACATAAAAAAATCAACACTTATCGGTTAACATTTTGTACAGTTTATAATAAAAAAATTCCTTGACTGCTGATTAAAAGTTACGTGATTCGCTCTTCAATGTCAACCATTTTGGACGTAGGCGCGAGTATGTGATGTATTGAGTGTGAGTGTGTGTGGGGGGAGGAGTAATAAAGAAGCAAATAACCTGAAATAATAGAAAATCCTTCGCAAACATTGACAAGGTCCTTTTATTGCATTCCAAAGCCTTCGGAATAATTTTATGGACAGCAGTGCACAGAAAAGATCTTACTTCGGAAAGACGTATATATACGTCCCAGGAAATTGACGCTTTAGCTGACAGAGACGTTTATATACTCCGGTGGCACTTAAGAAGTTAAAATCGTATCGTAGTGTTATCATCAAAGTGTATTATTGAATTCAATACATTGTTATTGTTCGAGGGGGGCGCGACTAAAATTATAATTGAATATTGGGTCGCGAATATTGAAACCTTGAGAAGCACTGGGTTATTCTATAATTGTTTTACACATTTATTATTTAAGTCTGAATTTGAAACAGGTCTTATGTACTCACCTACTCTTTTCTTGAGTCCTCCGGCAGCTTGCCTATTGGTGTATGAGGCGAGAGCTGGTACCTTGGGACTTTCGTAGTCGGAAGATTCCTCAGACGAGTCCAGGAGGTAGGGTCTGAGCAGCTCTTTAGAAATGGCTTGACCACTCCACAGTGGAAGATCCTGCTGACAACTCACCATCACAAACTCAAGACTGAGGACGGCCAACCAAGAAAGGAAGAGGAAACGCATCTGTAAGAGAGAAAACATCAAATTACAAAACCGTTACAGAAAATTCGAAAATTACTTTGCTGTTATAAACTTTTTCCGATAGTATATTTTTGCTTTAAAAATATGCTTAAAGGACATAATTCTATAGGAAAGTTTCTAAACTTTGAAACAATTACACTATTGGACAATTCAGTTAAGTTATTTGACATGATTTCTCTTTCAAACCTAATTTGGAGAAAGGCTAATTGAAAAAAAAATGCTTCCTATGTTTTGAGGAACAATGACAAAAATAGCGACATCCCTATTTTAATTAAAATACTATTTATTTATTGTTTGCTATTCTTGGTTTATTTTTTCCATTTGTGATCAGTTACATATTAACTCATTAGCCTCTGTTCTAAAAGTTACTAAATTTTTGGCCCGATATTTATTTTAATCCATAAAACAATATTTGTCCTTTAATATTGCATTTTAGAAGCAAATTACATATGGAAGAATTACGACAAATCTTTTTAATTAAAAAGCTAATAACTCTCAAATTTTAAAAAAAAATCAAAAGCTTAAACACAAATACTGCATATAGATAGATTTAGAGTATTTAAATATAAAAAACCTCAATTTAGATTATTGATACTTGAACTTTTATTTCTGTAATTATTTTTATAAAGTAATATCGCACGGAACATTTTGATTACAAAGAGAGAAAAAAATCATTTCATTTTTTTTTGTGTGATTCTTTTTATATCTATTCCTGATACATCTATTCTGAGATATTTAATTTTCCTTAAGTTTTTTTTGTTTCTCATTATATACAAGATGTTCTGATATTAAAATAACAAAAACTAATTGAAACAAATTTAACATCAAAGAAAATGCTTGAAAGAAGTTCTTCTAAAAATTTAAAAAGTACAAAGTTCACCTGCCGACACTAGAATTAATGAAAGGGAAAACGTCAAATGAAAAAAGGTCTTGTCGTTATGAAGTTGAGCAGAAAACAGGTGATTCTGAGGGTTGAACTAAATTGGGCAGAACCTTACTTTTGTTTGTGGCTTTTGTTTCTATGGACATGAAGTAAGGATAACTTACTTAGTATTCTTACGAACTATTCTATTTGTAGTCTTGGTCACTCAACATTTTAAATAACTATTATATAATATAAAACTTTGCATAAAAAAGAAATCATGTACAAGAAATTATAAAAAAGGACGTTCTTTTGACTATTTTTTCAATCCCTACTATTAGATCACTCTCTCGCTATATAAATGTGTTGTTTAAATTTTCAATCGTTAATAAAGTATTCCATCTTTCAAGTTCTATTGAACTTGGTTCCTTCATCATTACTTTCTATTCATCCATTCAAGTTCAATACATTTTTTTAAACTTGTAGTGAATGACACTTGATGTTAATACAGTTTTTTCAAACATTAATTATTTAAAAATTGAATAAATAGTAACAAACAAAAGTATAATAGTCCAACACCATATATAGAAAGGAAAATGGAAAATTGCAAGGAAATTCGGTTTCTATTTTGCCACTTAATATTGTGATTCTGTTAAATATATATATATATATATATATATATATATATATATATATATATATATATATATATATATATATATATATTAATTGTAACTATTTAATAAAAAGCAACTAAAATTATTTTTTTCTGTTGACTTAAGTAGGAATTGACTTAATTTTTTCTTATATTTATTGTTAGTTTATTACTTGTAATTCTTCTCATCAATAATTTTTCTTCTTTATTCCTACAAAACTATGCATTTTTTTTTTCAATATTTTTTTCTGATGAATTCTTTGAAAATGTAAGTTTTATTTCTGTTTCTGAATTGAAATGAGTTAGGTAAATTAAATTGTTTACATTTTGCAATCAAAATTGTCTAAAATTAATTTTTAAAAATGTATTAAAATACGCTATATAATACATTTTATTGAAAATATTATGTGCTCAAAAAATAAAATTAAAAACCCTTAAAATTTAATTTACATTGGTGATTAAGTTTAATAATTCGTTTTTCTGACAATTTAATTGCTTTAAGTTTTCAAAAGGTTAGAAAATAATGTTGTATTTTAGAACCTGCTATCTGTGAAATGGAATTCAGCTAAATTACCATTTAACTAAAAATGAAAGCAATTGAGTTTTATTAAATTACCACTAATAAAATTCTACAAAATCATTTATATGCAGAAAATGTAATGAATATTATAGAATTTAAAAAAAAAGGAAAATTAACAAAATACTTGACTATTAGAATTGATAAAAGGGGATTATATAAAAATTTTAAAAAACTAATATTTCCTATATAGCTCTAAAATATTTATGTGATAGATATAGGATTGTACTTTTTTAACTATACATTGAAAATAAACAAAAAAAGAAATTTACAACTGCAAATATAATTAGAAAATTATTAGTTATTCGACAGATTCATGACTCTTAATATCTGTGATACAGTTAAAAATTCCACAAATCTTTCTTTTTCTTTTTATTTTTAATTATTTCAAACTGCAGCTTCAATGAAATTAATTTATTATGAAATACTGCCAGAAAAACAATTAATTCTTAAAGTTGAAATGATTTTTAAATCCTTTGATGGTACATATTTTTAAAAAAGTGTTATTTTTCTATGTGAAATCTAAAAAGTGTATTTTAAAATAAAATGAAATTTGAATCCAGAATAAAAATTGAATACATATCAGTTCATAAAAAATGCAAATATACTCTTTCTAAATAAAATTCGCGTAACTTTAAGTGTCTTATTATTGAAAAAGTTGTCAAAATATTCCCCGAGTAAATTAGTTTATCAAACACTCCAAAACGATGATTCGAACTGTCACAGCAAAATGTACTTAGCAGCGACAGCGATAACAACATGGAAGCAACATCGACATAAATGTATTTCGAAAACAGATTGCAATGAAACATTTTCTCTTCGCTCCACTAATACTCTATAGAATTTCCCGCGATACGTTTTACTAAACATCGCATTGAGGATAACGAAATTTATAGCCAAGTACTGAAACATGCTCGGCTTTTACAGATGTGTTTCATGTACAAGCTTTAAGCATTCAAATTCATTTATACAGTGAATTTTAAACTTTTATTCATGATCTGGTGAGAGTTGTAGTGTTTAATTTTGCAGAAGTGTATTTTCCGGTGGGTTTTCTTTTGCATTTCGAAAGAGCAATGGAATTTATAAGCACTGCTACACCGTCATGAGTGATTTGTGAAACAAGAGATTTTGAAATGACTTATTGAAAGTGTTCGAATTAATTTTAGTAATGTAGTTTTAAATAAATATTGTGTTTGTGTTTCTCTCATTTATTAGAATTATTTGCTTAAGACCTCAGTTACTTGAAATATTAGACAAAATAAAAGCGAAACTGATTAATTTAAACAACAATAACAATAAATAAGTTTAGTGATTAATGTTAAGCATTTAATTAATTGTTCAATTCAATGCTAATTTCAAAAATAGCTTTTATGTTATTGATGTAAAAATTGATGGATATTATTTTGCGATAAATTTTTAGAATATTTCAACAATCAAACAAACTCAACTTTCGGTTTTTCACTGGAAATTACATTGTATGCATTTACAATAAAACGGAATATTCAAAGTACAAATTTTAAAAAATCCTTTATAATTCTTTCATTCGTTTATACTCTGATACATCTTTCACAATTTTTATACTTATTATTATTTTATACAATTTTATACTTACTTAAGAATTTATAATTTAAAGCTCTTCTCCAATATTTGTTCAGTTATCGAATAACCGCTAATAAACTGTATTTCTATAAAAGTGCACTTTTACATTAAGTATTTCTTCTGTCTCTTATTCCAAATAAAGGCAAGAAAATTGCAATTCCTTTCGACATTAATTTTCAAATTACGACTATAATAACTTAATTTTTTATGGTTAGACGGAAATTTATCAATATTTAATGATAGTAATATTCTTCTCTTTTAAAGAATCATAAATCTGATTTTTAAAAAGTTGCATTATTTACCGTTATTGTGTGATGAAGTATTTAAAACTATTATTTTTCAAATAAACATATAGTACAAAGAATATTTTAATCACAATTGCAAATATTTCTTTTTATCATTTCAAAATTAATACTATATGCCCTTCTTTGTATAACTGTAATCAGACAAACTGCAACATCCAAATAGCAATTTAACGAAGAAACACAATTAGTAGCACTCTTTAATCAAATAAGAAACAGACAACTAAACCATCAACTACTAAGCACAGTACCTAATCACAAATCCCATCTCCATTCAACACTAATTATTGATTAAAACAGAGCTTTTAATTGGTCAAAAATTATCTAAACATCTAAGCACCGTTTGATCCCTTGCCATTCCAACAGATGCCGAGATTCGCATGTAAGGGTAAATCGTTAATGACAAAATCTTCCTTCGAAGGCCGAGTATTAGAAAGAGTAGAAATCCCTAATGGAACACCACTCGAACGAAATTCGCTCTTTCGTCCGTACTGTCTAATTTGGGCACATTTTTCCTGATTCTTCCTCCCACCAACAAGTGTACCGGAAGATACGAGGAACATTTCTTTCAAGATAAATAGTATTTCGAGACATTGCCTTAGTCAATAAGGAAAACATATTAGGGAATTAGTACGCCTCCATGTTACGGTAAGATTCATTAACACTTTTACTAAGCAAGTTATTCAGGTGATTTTATTTTTGAATATAGTCGACTACTAAAAGCAAATTGACCAAGCACTTTTCTTAAACATGTTTACAAAATGAGCTGACGAATCAAACTTGATATATTTTATGTGGTTGCCCATAAAATAACTTAGTTAAAAGCTTTTTATTGTATGCATAACTTTCAACAATGCATCTATTTTCAACAATTTAAGAAGAATTATTCTTTTTTTTTTTACTAAATCGGCATAACTGAAAGGAGTTAAGCTTATGAATATTTTATTTTAAACTTCTGATGAATATAAGTGAACTTTTATGAATATATAAAAATAATTTTACATAATAAATATTCCAGATTTAAACATTTTATATTTTATTTAACTTGATAAATTGTTTTCAGTTACGCG
The DNA here is from genome assembly GCA_019973955.1 of Trichonephila inaurata madagascariensis. Classification (NCBI taxonomy): domain Eukaryota; kingdom Metazoa; phylum Arthropoda; class Arachnida; order Araneae; family Nephilidae; genus Trichonephila; species Trichonephila inaurata. The sequence goes on from BMAV01002826.1 coordinate 208,567, forward strand.
ATGGGGACTCAATGTTATCATAAATGTGATGCTCAACGACATAATATCAATCTCTCTATTTTATAACATTAATAAGGTGTTTTAATTATGACTCAAAACTTCAGCAATAAAAGTTATAATCGGTCACAGGAAGTATTTTGGTATATAGTTTTATACAGCCATAATTTTTTTTATTAAAATATTGAATTGTTTTATACTAATAACAAAAATGTTTATTTTCATTTAGTCAATTTTTTAAAGAAACACAAGCTTTATAAGCATAAAATATCTATGTAATATGTTGACTGAAATGGGGTTTTTTTTTTCATATTTTTCTTTTATCATAATAAATCTAAATTTCTTTATAGCTCTTATATATAATTGTTTTAAGGCTTTAAAATGTAAAAATACACAGTCAAAAAATTAACTTAAAAATCTGATAAAGCATTTGTCTGCCTACTATGGTTAGATATTAGTACAATAATAATGATAGGAGACATTCTATTTCATTAAAACTTCGATGATTTATTGGGAATCACGACTTAAGAGAACACTTTTAAACGTACTCCAATTTTAATGTACAGTATGGATTACTAAACACAGAACGGTAGAAAATTTTTTGAAGGGGTTTCTAAGATCTTCCCTATAAACCTTTAACTCCAAATTAACAAATTTTAAAAATGAGTAAAATTTCTCATGCAATCAACAAAATCCATTTCTTCAGATAGCAAATACCATGATTTGAAATTTTTAAGAAATGCAGGACAGTGAGTTTACCAAATATGTATAAGATGAGAAAAAATTATCCTTATTCTTGATCGTCCCTCTTTTTGAAATACGTGTTATGATTACAGATTTAAATATTATCATACATCTCAAAGTATTTGCACTTATAACAAGAACTCTCAGGAAAACAATTTTTTGAAATGTACAAAATATTTAATTTTAATTCAATTATTATTTTAGGTTTAAAAAAATTAGACTCAAGAATAAAATATAGAAACATTCTACAGCATATGTAATGATTTCTAAAATAAATCACAAAATTATTTATAGCATTAATATTTATAGCATTCATATAATGCTATAAATATTTAAGACAAACGTCACTCTATTTCTGGGAATCAGTATAATCAGAACGAAAATAAACAAAAGTATATAAATGCGAACTAAAAATGTTACTCATTACTGAAAACTAAACAACATTAAAAGTAAATAATTATTGAAATAAATATTAATCGCATAAAAATATATCTCCATTACAAATACTTTGAATCAATACATTACTACAAATGTATTTTATTTATAAATAAGCATCAATATTAGTGTAATCATTTAGCAGTCATAAAAATATTGTAATACATCGAAAAGCTATATATCTACTTAAAAAATAAAAGCAAAACTCAAAATATTTCAGGACTTTATCAATCATTTCAAACAATACTAATTTCTAATATCCGAAATAATTTGCTTACCCAATGATAAATTATTTTAGTCGAAAAGAAACTACGACACTTTCCCGATAATTTAAATCCGAAGCAACATTCGTTTCCTTCAAAAGGCTTTTTATTTTTATTTTTTAAATGTGTTTCTGGAAAACTCTTTTTTTAATTTTCCCACAAAATAAAGAAAAAGTGTGCTTTTGTATTCAAAAAAAGAAACGCAGAAAAACACAATTGCCTTTTTTTTTATCTTCGACTCTTGTTAATAAGCTTTGATGGAACTCTGCTGAGAAACATTTTGGTGTGTACCTATAAATAAAGTAAGTTCAGAATAATCTAATCTCCTTGTAACTTCTCAACAATAAAACATTTAGTTTTTCCCTATTGAGCTGGTGCCTGACATGTGGATTGTTTCAACCTTTGCAAGCCACGATGTAGTCGTACTGTCAATGGTTGTCTTTTCCTAGCGGTGTTCCGTGACATTCTTTTTAACAATCTGTAAGCAGGGAAGGTTTCTGAACTCTCCATGTACTTCTCATGACACTTAATGTTCTTTAAATATTTTTTGAATGTCCCGCAATATTGTACAGTCTCTTACAGAAGTGCAAAAGGAAAAGAATTGCTCTGCTTATACATTCTTAAGTTTAAACAACAATGTGATGTAGAATTTATACAGTTTTTAGATACAAAATTTTTTAATAATAATGCAATGTAAGTAGAATTTATAGTTTTTTTAGTACTAATGCATTTTCATGGATTTATTTTGATATTACGTTAAAGACTAAATTTGATTGACCATTTTAAGACTCATATTTAGTTCAGAAAAAAATAATTAATTATTACAAGTGTGATGTAATGTTAATTTATTTAACTAAAATTTAGGAGCCCTGTATTTGGAAGAAATTATACATTCCTTTTTGCTCAAAGTTGAATTGTTTAATTTTGTCATTCAAGGAATCATTAACCCTAACTTTAATTTAAAAAATTTTAACCCCACTTCTTATTCTCACATCGTATTTTCAATTATTTCAAACAATCAGTTTCAATTACATCAATTGTTTGTTTTTCGTTTAAAAAAATAGTCCATTTCGGTTATTTAGCAATGTTTTTCTTATTCGTTATAATTTTATACATTGAACATCATCTAATTTTTATACTTATTTGCTTATAATTTTCATGTAATGTTAAATATATGCATAAATTTATCTAAAAATATTTGGAATTTTTTTTTATTAGAATCAGTGAGAAATGTGCGAATAAAAACATAAAATTACCCTTTTTCCCTATACTTCTATTTAGAAAAGAATATTTTAAATATATTTCCATTCTTCCGATATTCAGCTATCTTTAAAATGTAAATAAAGCTTGTCTTTTTGTATAATCATATCAAACGAACCTTGTTCAAATAAATATAACAGCACCTGATATTTCTAGTACTTTTTTTTTCTTTTTAATAACATAAAAGAAATCTCTAATAATAAAAAACGTAGCAAACATAATAAAACAATGTTTGCACAGGAAAGCTAAAAAAGTTTGTTAAATTTATTCATGTTCCTTTATAATAATAAGAATAATTAAAATTAATGTAAACAGTAAGTGATTATCTACATTTTAATGCTTAGAAAAATCATAAAAAATTCTAATGATCAAGAAGTTTTTAAAAGAGGTATCAGTTTTGAAATGAAATCTCTAAAAGAAAAAAAAATAATAATTAACAATGAAATTATTTTCAGACGGTTTTCCGCAGTATCAATGAGGGAATTTAACCTCAATGCGTATATTCAGATAGAAAAAATACCATAAAATAAATATTAGTCCATGTATACCGTCTGTTTTAGAAATATTTTAAGAGTACATAATTTTTCACATGACCGGGTAAAGTAAAGGAATTCATTCCGCATTACAATGTAAATGAATGCAAAAAGGAATTACAAAAGATTAAAAGGAAGTGAAGTAAAATAGGTAATATACTAAAAAATGTTATATTGTGTATGTGATTGAAACCAAAAATTAATAACAAAATAAAAGTAATTTATTGATTGTTTATTTATGCCGCACTACCAAACAATACGAGGGTTATTTATAGTATAGTGAAATTAGAATACAATATTAATGTCGGAGCAAAATATTTCTAGTTTAGGTTCTGTTGTGTGTAGAATATACATGTGTAAAATTTAGGTGTAAGTGATTTTCAATCAAAGTTTATGTCCTTCAGTTTTATTGTACTATTATGTAAACAGCTGAAAGAGAATATTTAGGATTCTATAAAGTAAGCGTAACCTTACTTCACAGCCCTAAGTCAACGGCAGACTTAGAAAACATGATAGTTTTCCATTTTGGTCAGTTGACTTTTCTTCGTATATTGATTTTTTCTTCTTGGTTTTCTATTTCAGAACTTTAACTTCTAATTTATAAGACATATTTCATCTATCCATCATTTATTATACATAATAAATGATTATAGAGTTCCCCAATTTTATAATAATAATTGTTTCCAGTTTAATCAATTCAAATGATTTCTTTTCCCCAATTGTTCCGTTATTTCTTGGAATTTTTATTAACAAGAGTTCTATTTTAAGAAGGGCACTAGAAATTAAATCCTTTTTTATACAAGTAGAAAACTCTGCGTTGAACGAACTTTTCAATAACTTAAATGAAAGTCTTAAATACAAAATGAATCTTCCAAGATTCCTAAAAACTGCAATTATAACAAAAAGCTCAACCAATATCTTATAGAACTTTTCTTTAGAATTTATTTCATTACTTTAACATTAAGATTAATCTCCGTCCAGTTGTAAGGGGGGTAGAAGGCCAAATGAAGTTATTTTTATTTTACCTCTCCATTGAGTTGGTATTTCTTTTTTATGAAGAATAAGATTTTCGAAATTCATTAATGATGTACGATAATATATCTTCAGAGATTTCTCTTAAAATTAGAATTAGTTATTTTAGCATTAACATTTTAAATACTTTAAAGTGTATTTTTTTCTTTTTTTGTTACTTTATAAAAGTTTTTTTTAAAGTCTTAATACTTCATTTCTTTGCTTCGTTTAAAATGCTTTTTTTTAAATTTAGAGCAAAAATTTCGTTTCAGATTATAAGAATACGTAATATAATGATATAAATTCTTATGTCAATTATTGACATTCAGGTAATAATGAATAATACTATCTCCAAAGCACTAAAATGAAGAAAGGACACATTTTACAATATTGCATTTTCAAAGTAAGGAATTTTTCTTCTTGTTTATTGATGATAAACCAATTTAGCGTTAATAAAAAAGATAGTTGTTAAGTTATTTCTCTTATTTTCAAGAGGAAGTATTCTTGCATGCTTTTGCTCCATAAATAAATATTTTTTAAATTAAAAAAAGCGCAAACATTTTTTTTATACGGTCTCATTTAGAACCATAGTTTTTATGTTTTTTAAAAAGAAATACAAAATTAAAGAAAGAGAAGATAGGTACTAATGCTGGTATATATTGTACATACGTATACACAAACACATTGCTTGCACCTTCAAAGCTCTCAGCATGTTACTTAAGATAAGATAAAAAATGTTAAAAATATAGAGAGATCTAGTTCTTTTTTGTGTGTATCAATCTAGTTGATTAAATTGTTTCATAAAATGCATGTAATTTACTAACGCGTTAATTTCTAAAGGTAAGTTAAAATAAAACAGTCTACTTCTAAAAAACTAGATTTCTGCTCTATATTTTTGAGGAAAAAGCAAATGAATTGATACTGTTTTAGGATATTTATTTGTAACTTAATCCGGTGCCCAAATTTAATAAATCATGATGTAATGCACTGAAATTAAATATTCCTCTCCTCAAAAATGATAGAACAAAAGATCATTTAACTAAAAGCAGTTCTTTCGTTTAAACAAAAATATTTTAAAAGAATTCGTCATAAAGCATATTATTCTGAAACGTATTTGATATCTATCAAAGAAACAGATGTAATCATATTTGCATCGAAATCGTATCAAAAAGATTTAAAGCAGCAGAGATATATTTGAAAATGCCGATATGTCTTTTGCTTTAGTTTTATTTAAATGTCCAGAAAATTTTGAGTAAGACAATCTATTATTGTATAACCTCTGTCAACAAGATTAAAGTACTCAAAAGTAAATTCTGCAGACATTTGTTAAGAAAATGCATTTAGTTGTATCTTATGTAAAAATGTAGTTATCAATTATAAGATACCTCTACATTTGACATATTCAGATTTATACAATCATTAAGTAATTTTTTTTCTTTTTTGCTTCTTCTAAGAAAATAACTAGGCATTCTCTCCAAATAATGCTATTATAAGCTATGCTAATGCTTTTTACTAAATATTTTTTTTTAAAATACTTTTGAGCTTAAAATAGATATGTATATTTCTGAAGATTCTTAAAAATTAATATTTTATTATAAATAACTATAAAATATGGTTTTCATCTAAAATAGAAAAATAAGGTTTATATAAGTTACAATTCATTATTATAAAGCATAACAGTTTTCTTTAGGAATAATAATCTCTTATTTGTAAAAGAATCTTAACAAAAGTCTATTTAAGATTTTTTTTAATATTCATTGTGTTTTTCAAATTCACTGGGTTTTTATTTGGAACGCGCACAAATAAACTTCCAGACAAAATTCGAAAGATGAAATAAATAATCTTATTGTTTCTTAGCGTTCTAAGTTTATACTTCTCGGTTTATTTTTTCAGTCGTACGCTCTTTTGGTACTGAAGTATCATAAAATGATATTAAACTTTAAAAAACATGTTAAGTTCCAAAATTAAATATTTTACAGTAATCTATATATAGAAAGAAAAGAAACGAGAGTATTTTGTTTTTAATTTTGTAAAGCAATAATATCCAAAATAACCATGATAAATGATTTTCAAAGTACCATAACTACATTTAACTGCCATATTTAAAGTATCACTTTAGATACTCTAGAATTCAAGCATCTCCTTCTTTATAATTTTAATATGAAATGGTAGTCACGAAGATAAAAATAACATATTTAAAGGTAGAGGGGATTTCAGCATTTTTATGTCATAAAATGTTGTCGTTTAAAAACATTTCTAAGTTAGAAATGAAAAATAATGTAAAAAAATGGCAGTTAATGTTTGAAAATTAAAAGCTCCTTAAATTAATGTTTGTTCATGTAAAAAGCAACGATAAACATCGTTTTAATTCATTTTTCTTCATTCTAAATTTAGCATAAAAACATTCAGGGTGAAAATTGGAAGATTCTTCTTTCTATAAAGCGTACCTATTTTTGATATAACTAGAAATGATCAAAATAATGCTGTGAATATCCTACTTCATTAAGTCACAATATTTAAATTTACGTTTTTATTATAAGATAGGTTTTGAAAATTGAATCAAATATATTCAATAATTATATTTTTTGTTTGTTTTCAAGTGATAAAAAGTTTAAAATGGTGAAATGACAAAATTTTGTTTACTATATAACACAAGAGGTATTCTTATAGTGCTAAGATTATCAATAAGACTTGCTTTCATCCATTTAATTTATTTATTAATAAATCTATGAAACTGGATAAACGCATTTAAGCAAAAAAATTAAACATATGTTCTAATGATATTCTAGTTCTAAGCAAAATTATATCGTTTTTACCATGATGTTATTTTTCAGATTACAATTGCACATTTGTACTAGTTATTAAAAAAACTGAGATATCTCCATAAAATCAGAGAATCTTATTTTAAATAATCAATGTTTTTCCTAATTAAGCTGTCGAGTATGAGAAAAAAAATTTGGGTTTTTCTTATTGAAAGAATTATTTTATGTCAGAAACGCGCGAAGTAACAAATTTAATGTTACGGTGATTAAGTAACATTAATATAAATTAAACACTAACTTAATTTGAAATGGTAGAAAAGCTTCCTCATTTGTTAACCATAGCTGACGAGGAATAATATTTTTAAATAATTTACTTATTTTAAATCATACATCATTTCATTTATTTAAACAATTTGCTTCTTTATTTTGACATAGTTTGTTTAAATGATTAATTAAAGTTAACAACAAAATTTTATCTTATTAAATTATGATTCCTCTATTAAATAAATGATACTATAAAATAATTTTATATTTTTCTCGAGTATTATACAAACACATTTAGAAAAATAATCTTATAATTATTGAAAGAAATATAACATTTACTCAGATAATTCATGTTTGGAAATTTATCCACAATATTTTAGTTAAATTCATTTAATGTCGGAATAAAGAACAGAAGTCTTTCGCACAATTAATAAGGGAACTCAAAAATCTGAACAAAAGCAGGTTTTCCTTTCTGGTTAACGTAATATGGTTAGTCTTTCCATTTATAATACGGAAATGAAGTGTGTTTGAATCAACGGTCAGAGCTAAATTGTTTTATTTATTCAAAATATGTATTTACTTAGTATTGATGTAGATAGTACCTACTGTACTTCAAAAATAAAGCTTCCAGCTGTAAATAAAAAAAACCACAATATTCATTAAAATTTAATAATATGTTTTTCGTTTTGAATTTACTTATAATTTTAAACCTGTTATAATAGTTTTCTTAATCCATTTATAATTATAAACTATACTATATTTCTAAAACTATTCCAGTTTGAAAAATAATGGATGTAAAGAATAATTCAAGTTCTAAAGATTTAAAAATACGTACAGTAAAATTTGCATTGAAATAATCAAGATGTATAATTTGAATATTCATTGTTTTTTTTAATAAATAAAATATTTACTTAGAGTAATAAATTCAAAAAAAATGTATGGCATGTGCATGTATCATAAGACTTTTAAAAATCGTTTAAAAAGAAACTTTTTTAAAGGTTTTATTTCAAAATCAATCATAACTATTGAACTATTTCATTTATAACATTTAAATAATAGATAATTTATCAATGTCACACTTAAAAGCAATAAG
>BMAV01002826.1:217328-254030 GCA_019973955.1 Trichonephila inaurata madagascariensis
TCATAAAAGTTGTTAACAGTTTATTCTTTTTAATGATATATTGTATGAAAAGAAAAAAATATATGGAAAAGAAATTAAAAAGAAAATTATTAACCTGTAAAATATTTTCGCATATGTTTTCAATATATAAGACTAATATCACTGTGAAAGAGGGAAATGTAGTTCTAATTTTATTTTCATTTTGTTTTCAGATTACCTATTTAAATATTTAATAATGACAACTTAAGTATTTTACTTTTTCTGTTAGCTTACTTAGGGCTTCTTGAGAAATACTGTATAACATTGGATATTAATGTTAAATTTAAATAAGGGCAAAGTACTTTATTATCGTAAAATTCGACTTATTCTTTCATAATTTTAGAATCAATTATTTTTTAATCAAATTAAATTTTCCTGTTTGGTCAAACTTAGAGCATTGGTATAAATATCCCTTTCCATTGAAATTGATCCATTTCCTTAAACCGTAAATGCAAACGGAACTCAGAATTTTACGAACAGTAAAATTAGTGTTAAAGATTTGGAATTCAAATCTTCATTTCTCATATTACCTTCATAGAAATTCATCAAGTAAAATATTTCTTTTTCATCGGAATACCATTTATTTATTTATTGTATTACCATTTAACACAAGTTTCCTACATTCTCAAGCTATAAAAAATTATCTCATTTAAATCTTTTTTTTAAATATAAAGGAAACCATAATTGCACATTTTATCCTATATTATACCCTGAAACAATGGAAATAAAGTTAAATAAGTAAATTTTGATAAGAGATGAATAAGGTAAATTCTATAATCCCCTGAACATAAAATGAATTATAACATTTCAATTATAAGCGAAATATCATTTTAACTAATGAGGCAGGAATTGGTCAGTGGGGAACTCTGGGATTTAAATTTTTAATCAACTGATATAACTCTTCGAAATGTTCACGAAAAATTTCTAAGCTTTGTTCTTAAATACCATAGAGTACTCTTAAATGCTCTCTAAAACAAAAGATTAGAAGGTTGGATTTAAAAGTAATGGATGCATCAATATGGTAAACTAAAATAAAACTTAGCAAAACATATCAAACATAATTGAAAAACTTAACTTAAACTTAATAAAACTTATCAAAACATAATTGAAAACATCTATGAAATAGCAAATTTAAACACTAGTTATAAGTCTTTCCTAAAAATTTCAACTACTGTTGCTGCAAAAACGTTTTCACAGAAATATCTGAATGACCTTATATATTTAACACAATCTAAGTCTATATTCAAGCGTTTCATTGGAAATAGGATCTAGACCCTTGAGAGCAATTATACTAGTATTTACATATGTACACAAAACAAGTGGTATGAAGGTATTATAATGTCAATAAAGTTTTGCATTGTTAACTATCATAAAAACATGTTAAATATTGTATTGAAATTAAATATACCGCATAATTTAAATAATTCGAAATTTATTTTGTATTATTACTAAACAACTATTTTCATAGAATAACGAAGAGAAAAGATTAGATTCTGAAAGATTTTATTGCTGTTATTATCTTTTGTTATAGGTCAACCTATTATTTTAATAGTCACCAAAAATTCTTCGTTTTACTATTCCTAAAAAATTTCAAAATTCTCGAAATTCAAACTCCGTAACAATAGCTTCATAAGATCTTATAAATATTTTATTTATTTATAATCTTATTACTGTGTTAACACATTCGTGTTTATTGAATAACGTATAAAATGTAATTTAGGAAATTTATACATCATCGTACTGTTTATTTTCTGTAATAGAAAAAGAAATTGCCATTTATTTTCAAATTGCTCCTGGAATGTTCGACTTTTTTGCTCTTGACACAAGATAAAAGAACGAACAAATAACACAGGTGCCTCTAGAGATTAATAGCTATGAGCATGAAATCGCAAACAAATCTCTGACAGAAAGGAATCTCAATATATACTGACAAATGCTAAATGAGAATTTAACTAAGAATACGAAACAAGTATTATTTTACATTAAGCATCTAGATAGTCCATTTCTGAAGCATTTCAAAAAACAATTATGTTATTAAAAGCATTTCAGAATATATATTTCGAAATGTATTTAATCTATTGCTTGTTATAATATTTGTGATATGCCCTATTATGATAAGAACGTAGGAATTTATACTGATAAAGTATTCATTATGTTATAAATGTCATAAGAGTGTTTTTGTTAACTTTTTAAATTCACATATATCTGATCATCAAGAAAAAACAATCAAAATTTTTTTTAGAAATATACATTTAATTTCAAGCAACATTTTGTATAATTTTAACTAATTATCTGTTATAATATTTAAAAGTATATTATTGTTCAGATCACTGGAATTGTACAAATGTATCTATTGGAGATTTTTCTAGAAATGCATCGAAAAAGCATTAAAAAAATTAAAAAATTCATTTGTTTAATTTAAACTATTTTTATTGAAAAAGATTATGAAACTAAATGTACGATCTAAGGAATTTTTTAAAATTTTTTAAAAATATATTCGTATTAAAAGCAAAATATATTCATATCAAAAACATATCTCCCTTTGTTAGAGATCAGATCTTTTTATGTTTATTACATAAAATATGGAAGAAATTTTCCAATGGTTTTAATAATTTCTTGTAAATACTTCATATGATTTTTCCTAGATTTTATCTGAACACGAACATAGTTAGTTTCATAATTGTTTTTCCAAACAAAAATTTTAACTTAACTGTTAAACAAACTAGGAAAAAATAATATGCATAAAGTTTTAGATATTTCTTGATATAATAAATTAAAGTAAAAAAAGCAAGAAAAGAAACAACTTTTTTCAGAAAAATAAGATTTCTTTATATAAAAAAAGATTTATAAAAATTATCTTTTTTTTTTGCATTAAAATTTTGAAAATTATTAAAATTTGTAAAAAAGAAACAATTTCATTAGAATTTATTATAAATGAAGAAACTTTTCCATTGCATTTTGAGTTGATTTTTAGAAATAGTTTTAGAAATTCGTATAAGTAAGCAAAATAGCCGTCCGCGTTCGATTAATGTTTTTTCTAATAGAAATTCAATATAAAACTGAAACAGTTTAAATTTTATGAATAATTTCTCAATTTATTATTTTAATTCAGATTAATAAAAATATAGATCATAAGACCATTCATTTTGAGAATTTTGTAAATTTTGTCTCTAATATAATTTTTTACACAATGAGGTTTTTTTTTTCAGAAAACAATTCAGTTGCTTCCGTGAAGAAGCATTTCAAAAAGTAAATTACAAGAAATTAAGTAAATATTACTTGATTAAGAAAAAATAACTTTTTTCAATAACAAATACTAACAAGCAAGTATTAAAGGTAATACTTGCTTTTATCCTTATAATAATCTATAAACATAATTTTATTTTAGAAAATTTCTATATTTTAACCAAAAAAAACAGTTAGGTGAAAAATCTTCCTGTTTGTAGAACTGGCTAATTTTCTTTAAAAAGGAAAAAAGAAGACTTCATAGAATATATCATTGAAGGAAATGAAGGAGATGTTTTCTGATGCTTAACGACAAAATAAATTTTAAAAACAAAGAATATTTACTTGAAATTTTTCAAATTTTTACTTTTGTGTGTGATTGCAGAGAGAAAACAAAAATACAATAACTATTCACTCGAAATTGGAAATAATTCACATCTGTATTTAATTAAAGCAAATATTATAAAATTCTAGTATTTGAATTTTTTTTATTGTATCTAACATTTTGAAGTTTATGTAAAGGAAATATTTTAATTTTGAATGTAATAAAAATCTACCGCATATATTATTTGCAGTTTATATTATTGAATTTCAATTTGCTAACTCTACAAGAATTAAGTCACATTTTAATTAATTAAAATGTGGATTCTTTTAAAATAAATTAAAGATAAGATTTTAGATTTCAGGAATTAAGGAAAATCGTAAATAGTAAAATTTTTCTTGAGAGCTTTATTCTTTCCAGATGCTTAATTTCCAAATTATATTCTTTTAACTCTAAGCAAACATACTGCTGTGTACATAGGAGGGAAATTGACTTTCTGCTTCGTAATTGGTAGTTATTTGATTTGACGATCTTATTAATATGGTCTGAAAACTCATCTTCTGCCTTGAAACTTTTTTAAGTTATAATAGTTTTTTTTTAAAAAAAATGCAATTTTCAAAGAATTATTTCATTTGATATGCTTAACTGATTTCAAATTAAGTGAGAAACTTCAAAAAGTCAAAGATTCAGCTTTAAAATTTATGTGATCAAATCATTACATTATTCACATCCTTGAAAATGTATTGTAGTTTCAAAGGAAAAAGTAATAAATTAAACAGAAAACACTCGAATCATTCCAACTAATTGAAATGAAATGAATTAAGACAGAAATCAATTATAATTTTTACTTGGTTTTCAGCTAGAAAAAAATTTGTAAAATGTATTTTCATCTATTGAATAGACAGTTTCTTAAACAGAATTGAAGCAAAAAGGAAAAATTAATCAGAAAAACTTTTCACTATTTGTAAATATTAATTTATCTTACAAGAGTGAATCAGAATGTGATTTAAAGTGAAGAAATTATTAATCTTCTATGTAGTGCTAAGTAATCAAAAAACTTTCATTATGACAACAATTCATATTTCACCAATGAATTTTACGTTCAATAAAATCTACTCATCCCCTCCCTGTGTCCCAATCTAAGAGAATAAGGGCATTACTTAAAAGAAAGAATTATTTCTGTAATTTTCATCAACATTTCTGCTGTATAACATTAAAGCAGCACAATTTCTCGATAAAACTAATTATTTGCATGTACTGATTTTCTATATATATATAATAGCTATTATTAAATTTATTAAGTCAGTATTACATAAGTAAATATTATACAAAATGTCTCAAATTTTAAATTTCCTTACATTCAGTATTTAATTATTGAATAATAATCATATTAATTGCATTGAATAAATAAAATATTTTACTCGTTAGAAAATGTTTTTTGGCGTTGTATCGTGTTATTAAATATTTGACCAGTAAATAATGAAAAGAGAGAAAAAACTCATGAAACAAATAATTTCCGTATTAAATCTCATTCTAGTTGAAAAATATCTCAAAATAAATATTTTCAAAAAATCTTTGTCATCATCAATATATATATATATATATATATATATATATATATATCAAAATAAACAACTTATAGCATAAAATACATAGTTAATGAAAACAAAAATTTCAGATTTAATCTTACCACAAATTAATTCCTCAAAAAACTAATTTTTTTAATAAAATATTTTACTAACATAAGAAAAATTAGAAGTTTCAACTCCATGAATATTTTAAATCTATTTAACGTCTAAACACTTGAAATTTTTAAGATAAGTTTAAGGCTCATTGCTACGTATCCTAACAAGACCAGAGAAGGATTTTCGTCAAAGAATGGATCACATTCACAAATAAATTTTACCCTCTCCTTTGAAAAAGCTACAATGAAAACTTTTGCCGATTTTTCCCCCTCTTAACATACAAATGTGGACTATTTTCTCCTAAAAGGACTTCCGAAAAGTATTTATGCCTCATTTTTAAACAGGGTTTTTTGTATGCATTCGTATTAAGGTTTGTTTTGCTTTGCTACAGTTTTATTTTTCGATCACAGTTTTAGACGTGATCTCTTGTGGATTGTGTCAATCTTTTTATTCTGCATCCAGTAGTTTGATGCAATGTTTCACTACAGTTTTTCTTTTCTTCTTTTTCCTTCGGAGACCGAACTTTTTTTCTTGAAAGTTTTCTTTGTCGGCATTTTTTTATCCGAATATCAGTGACATTGATTAAGAAAAATTGGTAAAAGTAAGTTTTGTTTTTTGCTCCAATTTTATCAAATCCCTGTGTTTTTTTATATTATATTCCTACTAGTTTCTTTTTAGTTTAGTTTTAAGTTTTTCTTTTAATTTAAGTTTGTCAAAAAGATTACATGAGCCATTTACAAGTAAAAATTAAAAGTATTTACTTTGAACATAATTGATTTTGAGTTTGCGTTCCTTATTAGGGAAACTATAACTGTAACCAATAACTAATTATAGACAGTTAATAATATTATCCTAACCGCTGTAGCCAGTTGTAAGAGAACAAATTAAGATAACTGTTTTCATAATATCGGAGTTAAAATAGGTTCGAGTATGGATTCTATAGAGTAGACAAATGCCCGGTATATTTGACTGAGAATAACGATCTCTTGAGAAGATATGGAAATTTAGTTAAAAATATGATAATTCGGACATAATCTTTGATCTCTGAATTTCGAATATTAAAGTTCCATTACCAAAAGCTAGAATTACCCTTAAGAAATGTCAGTATAAAAATGGCATGGGGAATTTTTAAGAATAACGTGAAACTGTAGTTTCAATAATGGGAACAGTTACAGTTACTGAACACATCAAATTTTAATAAAACTGTATTATTTCTAAGCAACTAAATAGCTTACAATATCTTTGCTGTTAATTTTTAGCAGTTAATTTCAGTAAGAAATATTACTTCAAAATTTATGCCGATGATTATTAAATTAAATTTGCTACCATTTTTTTGTCTCCCACTACTGATTTTTAAAATTAGATATTTTACACTTATTGGAGTTTTGTTTAGTGATGTGTGAAACTTTTGAATTTAAATAATATGTATTTCCAATATAGAAACCAATATCTTTAACAAAAATTATTCTTTAGTAACTTTTAATTTAATTTGCCATTCTGAAAAAAAATTAATTGTAAAATGTTAAATCACATAATATTTTTTAACATTTAACACACCATATTCACGAATCTGTACAACATTTTAATCTTTTTAAACTGTGTACTGAATACTATATATATAAAGCTCCTATTAAATATTATATTACTCCAAGCGTATACATTAATATGTTTTTGATAAGTCAAGAAAAATTCCTTACTTAGTTTATGAATCAGATTATTGGAATTTTCTCTTAAAGCTTGGTGTTAAACCCATTTAAATTGCATACTGATGTTATCTGGCAATGTTTTGCATAAGATTCGATGAAAATATATATTTAATAAAGACCAACGTATCTTTTACAGAACATTAAATAAAAGAATATTTCAAAGTTATATCGTTTGGAGATTTTGTCTCAAAAGATATTTTACAAAAATAATATCATATGCATCGTTAAAATATTTCATAGAAAATTCTTATTTCCTTCATCATTATTTCCTTTTATATTTCTACTGTAATAAATGACAAATGTTATATATTATAAATAAAGTTAAATAAAATGTATATGGCAATAATACTAGAACAAAACAATATTTATTTATAACAATTAGTTTAAAAATTAAAAACTAAAAAATATTGAAGGAATATTTTAAGTTCAATCAAACTCATCTTTGAAATTTTCTCGTGATCACATAAATGCTAACTCGCGTTCATAAGAAGATCAAATTCAATTTAGTTAACATCTCTTTAAGGTATCCGACTACGTTTAGAACGTGATATTGAAAAAGCAAATAAATGAATCTTTTTTTTATTTATATTTAGTATCACCTGAATTAGTACATACATATAAAATTGTTTAAAGAGTATTATTACAAGAAAAATTATTTAAATGCAATTTTTTTGTAAAAAATGAAGAAAAGTTTTTTCAAAACGTTCCTTCTTTTATGGAAAATGCTTCTATAATAATAGTATTTTGCCTATATATTCCTAAGACTTTTATACAAAGCCTGAACTAGTAATTTTAAAATATATTATTTAGAAGTGGATTTATTCATATTTTAATAAATCATAACAGAGAGAGAGAAATTTTAACAAAAAAACATCAGTTATATATTACTTAAATTGATCGTAACTCTTAATATTTCAAAACTCCTAGTTCAGGCTCTTTACAGGCTCTTATATATATATATGAACAAAATATTATTATTATAGGAGCATTTTCCATAAAAGGAGAACTTTTTGAAAACATGTCATTCTTTCTTTAATTTTTGCCAAAAAAATTCTTTTAAGTAATTTTTTATTGTAGTAATATTCTGAAGAAAAATCTATATGTTTATTGTAATATTCAGATGACACTAAACATTAAAAAATTTATTCACTTACACGAATTTTTAAAATGATAGTTCCGAAAGTAGTCGGATATCTTAATTTTTAAGTTAGACTATTATAAATTAATTTTTCAATCACAATCTCCTCTTGTAGAATAAAATGGGCAAATGATCAATCTGAATGTTTTATTTTCTTACACACATAACTTACAAAAATTATTCATAAATAATGCTCAAGAACAATTGAGACATTTGATTTAAGAATATATAATATATCATACAATATTCTTCGCAAAATCCGTACTTCATAAATTTGGATTATGATAGTAGTTTTGTTGTTCATTGCTCAGTAAACATAAAATGCTTCATAAAAATCTCACTCCTTTCAAATATTCGAAATTAGTATATTACCTCATTAGGGTTTTATAGGTTTTAATTCATCGGGTAAATTTTAATCACAAGTTTACTTGCTGACTCCGAATTTTTCAAAATTCTTTTGTGCAATTTTAAGTGTTTTAAGATATTTATACAGTTTCAAATCGGTCAAATGTTATATTACTCAATATTAATCTTTACTGTCAAACCGGGAAGTTTAATGTAAGGGCACGCTTCCGTTATAATAACTTGGTAATACAAGACTTTGTTTTAAATCCTAAATTTGACTGATAATTACATTTTTGAGGTATTAAGAAGTATAAGAGTATTCTAATATGCTATTATTAACTTTTAATGCATTTTTAGGAAAATTAGCTATAGTAAGATGAACAAGAAAATAAGAATGATGCATTTAAGGGAGAAAACTAAAAGTAACTCTAATGCATTCACTAATATCAAATAATTCAATGCTTCAAAGAAAAATATTGATGATTTCAAATTGCAAGTTTTACTATTTAAATCAAATGTCAACAGAGAAAAATTAATTATAGATGTTGTTTTGTAGCAAAAACAACGTTACAATTTAAACAAACTGCATTTTCCAGTTGATTTAAAATTTTATCATGCTTAAATTTATTTGATGTACTTAGGATAATTAAAAAATAAAAATATCTTTAGTAAATCTTATTGTTAGTGTCCCTAATTATTTGTATTCAAATGAAAAATTTAAAACTTAAATTTTCACACGTAGAAGAATTTTAGTAAGCATGATGCTTATCAAAATGTATAGTCCCGAAACAAACTTCTTTAAATTTTTTCTGGACTCATTAACTGCAGACTCCTCACGTAATATATATGCATGAATTTCATGCAATAAGTCGCTGTTATATCTAAGGATATCTGATTCCATATGTTAATTTAAGTTTTAGTTACATAATTAGATTTATTCTCCCAAAGGAATTTTTTTCTTGCAAATTAAAAAATTTTTGCCAGCATATAAAGCAATTTTATTGCCATAACATGATTTCTTACAATATTTGAAAACTATTAAGTAATAAAATTATTAAATAAATCTAAAAAGCAGCTTTAATTGCTTGTAATCAGTTGATAATTTCTAATTTTACTGGGAAGTAATCAATAAAACTTACTATAGAGTTAGAACAACGCAAAATATTTAAATATATAATAATTATGATCTTTTATATTACTCACCTTGATACTGTTGGAATTTTGTGTTGCAATCATGCAGCTCTAGAACGTAAAGACGATCAGAATTTTTTGGAAAACTTTTTAGAACAGTTGTTTTTGCCTAAAACGCCGATCAGTTAGTGAGGTTCACAGTCGAATGGGTTTCATATATATAGGAGCTCAAGAGGACCGCATGCCATTTTTACCGCGCATGAAGCGCTTGGCTCTTTTTGTTTGTTTCGGCGCCAACACACACTGTCACGACGTAATAGCTCACGCTCCGCCAATCAGGAAAGAGATGTTTCCGGTGACCAATAGTATTCGTCTCGCTGTAAAATTTGATCGCTTGGTAAGAATCGACTTTTTGTATGCTTTCATTCTATAAATATTTTCTTTCTTTCACATTTCAACAGGCCAAGGAAATTTACCGTTATATTTACAGGTTATTATTGTTTTTCAAGAGCTCACTTTTTTTGGGAAGAAGAGCATCTTTCCTGTGAAAGAAAATATTAGATTTGTTGTTTTGAGGTGTTTTCCGCCCACACACAATTGCTTTATAGATGACTTTTTGGGATCAAAAAAAATCAGGGCTTTCTTTTGTCCTGTTAACTTTTTGAGATAGAAAATTCAGAAAACTTTCAATAAATCGCATTTAGATTCATTGAAAGATATTGGATATTTACGTTTGTCTTTCTAACATATTGGGAAATATATTTTAATATTTCAGTTTTAATGTTTTTGCATTCAACGTATGTAATGTTAGCTTAAACAAAAGAAAAAAGCAGTTTTATTAAAATACAGGAGCATCTTTCCCTAATATGAAATTTTATGAAGAGGCGTATTTCATTATTATATGAAAATTATAACATAAATTTAAAATTAAAGCAACATAGTTAATTAATTTTAAAAACTGCTCTATTGTTCACATTACTTCGCAGAAACTAGATTCAAGCTTTTCCAAAAGTACACATTATAATTTAAGCTAGTTTTTTTTTTATTAATTAAAATTATAAAATCACTCCTAATAACATTTTTGTTAAATTTTTAAAGAAAAATTGTAAACCATATAAAATTTGTACGAAATTTCTTCTTAGTAGAAATTATTTTCAGCTGATTAAATTTTCATAATTATTAACATTTCAATATGTTGTAAATAAAGCTAAAAATTGTAGAAAAAAAATTATTAGAGATAACACAATATGGTCATGTTTTATGAAAAACTGCGTAGAGTACATTGGATTATTTTATCAGTGAGCAATCAAAGTGTTATAATATAAATCTAAAAAGGTTTTATTACATTTGATAAAACTATACAATTCAAAATTACAACAATTTTTTACAATTCAAACTTAATTCAATTGTATATTTCAACGCACTTTGATGTTATTTTAAAGTTATGAATATTTGAATAACGTTCTGAACAAATTTCATCTAAACTTAATAAATTTTTTAAAATTAAGATTACAATTATTATGTTTAGTTAGGTAAAAAAAGATTCAACGCAAAAAAGGTTCCTAATATTATTTTTATATCTCAAAAAAGCAGAAACTTATTTATAAAAATAAATATGATTTTGTACTACAATATTTAACTCTTGTTCTCCTCTTATTAAAATACATTCTTTTTATGTGTTTTAAATGCTTGAAATTTGTGTTTGTACTTTATTTTGCTCCAAAGATTTTATTTCTTCCAACGAGCTCACGTTCATTCTACTACTTTTACAAATTTGTAAAAATTAAAAATCTTTATATTGTTATATTTTTCGACATGATAATCTTGTCTAAGCAGCTGAAAGCAGATATGACATACTAGATAGGATCATTGGACGAATTAGTTCAATTGAGGTTGTGTCTAGAAGGAGGTATAGCTATTATGTTATTCTGGGTCTACGATTGATAGATATATAACGAGTATAAATTTAAAAATTAAATCTATGATAATTGTTCTTGTTTACTTTACCCTCCCCTCCTACATGTTTAGTTGTATTATGTTTCTCTAAAGTAGACAGTTATGAAGTTCGTTTGAAAAAAATTTTTAAAAAATTCTGAAGCTCTTACTTAGATTTCTTTGTACATCTCTGATATGAATCTTAGTATTCACATTAAAATTAGTCAAAGAGAATATAGCAAGGAAAGAACATTATAGGCATTTAAAGACAAATAAAAATATTTAATTGAAAGAAATAGAAATGCTATTTTAGTGTTGATGAAATTGAACTATTTCACATGTATCAATATAATATCATGTTTTCTATAAAATGCCCTTTTTTTTACTTATTCCTCTAAAAACTATAAAAACATTTCATACTGTCCAAAAATGATAAATTTTGAAATTAAATGTATTAATTTCATTAGACCATAAAGAGAATTAATAAAAAGTATTGGTGCTGAAAATAAAGTTTAAGGTACACAGTACCCTAAAAATTTCATTTTTACCAATTTTTTTTTTTTTTTTTAATTATTTTTTTTTTTTTTTTTTTTTTTTGAGCATTTTTTGGTGGCCCATATCATTGAGATGCTTGCCACAAAATTTCAGATATGTTAGCAAATTAGTTTTTAAGATATTGGAAGTTTTATGAGCTATGGTTTTGGTTTCGGTAATTTCAATTTTCATTACTAAAATCATTTCTGCTTGATTATGTTTTGAGTTTTTTGAATTCTCATAATTAATTAATTAAGATTAATTTCATGGCCAATTTTTGCTTTAAAAATAGTTTATATAACTTAAAAGCTTTATCATTAATTTTTCCTGTAGAGAAAATGCCATGGCAAATGCGTTCTCAGGTTTCTGTAAGAAACAATATTTCGAAGAGATGGAATACAACTGAAAATGATGTATCTAAAAATCAGTCCTCTGATGATTCTGCAATTAGACTTCCGAATACAAGTATTCTGAATTCAAATGTTGTAACTGAATATTTCCTTTTGATGTGCCATACTATATTATACTAAACATATTGTAGTACTATATTTAGTATTTTACAGTCGTACGACAAGAGCTAAAACTTCCTAAACTGCCCCAATTTAAAACTGAAAAAAATTAAATACTATGAACAAACATGACTATTTTTAGCATAAGTTAGTAACATTATTATTCTGTACGTAAATGCTTCGTGTTTCAAAACTTTTGTGAAAATACTAGGTTAAGATAAAGCTGAATAAACTGACGTCTTAACAAATGCTATCAATATTATGCAAAAATATATTTTGAATTAAAAATGTAATTTTCAGTCATATTTAATAAAAATAGTGTTTTAATGTAGAACACACACACATACATTGGAAAATAACATATTACAAAATTAGAGTTTTACGGGCATTATAAGTGTGTTTTTGTTTTATGACTTTACAAACTTTAAATGCGTTTTTCTCAGACTTTCAATTTTGAAGGTATAAGTGTTTTATAATCCCTAAGGCTTTTTTTTCCTGTTCAAGATAGAACATTGAATTTTTTTGTATATACTCCCAAACGTATGTTCTATAAAAGTTAGTATGGGTTTTGGGCGGAGATTTCTAATTATTTTTCTAAAAAATGCTAAAGTTGATATTTTAAAATTTTTCGTGTTTTTTCAAGGTTTTTCTAGAAAAATAATTATTAAAAATCAACAAAGGAATCCATTTTCAAATCCAAACTAACTTTTATTTGTAATAACCTAAGAAACATAAATAACTTAAACTGACTAAAAAATTTTAAAATTTAAGTATTTTATAAAAGTTTGTGTGAAAAAACTTCAAAAATTCATAATTTTTTAAAATTGTAAAATAATGGCTGGTTAAACTGACTTTTTAATTACAGAATCAGCTTAATAATATAATCTAAATATAAAACAACAATTATTTTTACGGTAACTATCTCCAAAAAAATTTTTTGAAAAAGGGTACCGTGTAGCCTTAAATGTACATTTTAAAATAAGTAACTGAAAAGAAATACGAAAACGGAAATGTCAAAAAAATATTTTCGCAGGCTATGATGAAAATGAAGCCATACGTGAGCTAGCTACCTTTTCGACTTCAAAAAGGGAATAAAAATATAATTTTACATTTTGAAATATCTTAGGAAAGATATAAATATATACTCACATCCTAGTTTTTAAATATAACATCAGCCTTTTAAAAAAAAGTTGAAATCTATTCACTGCTTTAAAATAGAATGCATTTTTAGTAATACTTTCAATCGAATGTAAAATAATTTCTAAAACTTGAATGAAAGTTTTAATCAATACTTTGTACTACCATACTTGTATTTTAATCAATTTACTTTAAAGCTTATTTACACAATAAAAAGAGGAATCTAGAAAAATGAATACGTATGAAAAAGAAATCGACTGTAATAATTATTTATTTAAAATTGCTTTAACTCAAATTCGAGTTTCATCATTTATTTTTCTTTGTCTTATTATCAGCCTTTTAACTGTAACTATGTGAAAAAAGTTCTAAAAACTATCAAAATTTACTAACAGATAATAAATTTGTAATTAAGTTTGATTTAATAAATTCATTTTTTAAAAATTTAATTAATAAATTAAATTTAATATTTTATTTAGTATTGCAATATTCATTGTTTTTCATCTTTTTATGTTTCTATGGAGTAGAAAAGAAAATATTAATGCATTTTTAAATCTGGATCACCTTTGACAAATATAGCATATTTAAACGTAAAATTTTCTCTTTTTCTTCATTTTCCTTCAGTCACATTAATAATTAAAGCAATTATTATTTAAACCAACTTAATTTAAATATGCTTAAAATATTGCAAAAAATAAATTTAATATCAAAAATAAATGAAAACAAAATTTTATGATATTTTTAATATAAAAACATAATTATGTTTTGACATAATTATGTAAAAACCTCGAGAAAACTAAACAAGTATAAAAGCATAAAATTTTATTATATATACCCATATTTAGAAAAGAAAAAAATTAGGATTTTACAAAAAAAATCATTGCATTATTTATTCGAAAAATAAATTGTAATTCTTATTAAATGTAATATAAGATGGACCTTAAGAAAAATATAGTGAATTTCATATTTAAATATTATATATGTTCGAAAATCATAACAACGCAATTATTAAATATTTATTTCAATCGCATATAAAGAAAGATGTGTCCTTTTCAAAAGAGTCTTCATAAGGTAATTTAACTCAAAAGTTAAAAAAAAGGGGGTTTAAAATTTTTTCAAATGCTCAGTAAAACATTTTTTGAATTTATATATATAATCATATAAATATTTAACTATAATATATAATCAATTATATATATATATATATATATATTTCATTATATATTATTGTTAAGTATTTAGTAGTAATATATCTGCAAAATTTCATACGAATCCTATTAAATTTTGTAATGTTTTTCTAATGGTTTTATAACTTACATAAAACTATTTCTGATAAGTTATAATTTATTTTTCAAAATATTATCAATAACCTCAATGATAAATCTAGTTTTAAAAATAGAAAATATCTGATTATAATTATGTAATATATAAAGATATTTTCTCAATGCGTTGTTACTATTTGAATGATCTGCTAATACAATAAATAATTAACGATATAGAAACGGTTGAAGCCCAGTGGATGAGTGGTTAGCGCATCACGCTACCATACCACAGGATCGAGGTTCGAACCCCGGACTGCGCAAGGTTGACTCAGCCTTTCATTCCTTCAGTGGGTCGATAAATGAGAACCGAGTTTGTGCTTGGGAACAACACTGAGAATTTTCGTCCCTTTTGGCCTTGGCCCTCGAACGCTGTTGCCTTACTGAGGCTATAGAAAAGGTTATATATATTTAAGAAAATTATGACAATTATATGGATGAAATAGTTCTATAAAGTTTCAAAATTATAAAATACTCTTGTTAATCTTAAAAAAGGATCATAATTTGAAGGGTAATAAAAACAAATTATATATATATATATAATCCCCCCCAAACTGTGTGTACGTGCGTGTGCTTAAAATCCAATTTCATTTATTCTTAGCTTTGTAGGAATTACAATTTGTCTTTTATTATACTATATATATATATATATATATATATATATATATATATATATATATATATATATATATATATATATATATCTTATGTTTGTATTTTTTTTTTTCTATATATTTTTTAGAGAGCTGTGTGTGTGTTTAATTTAAGCCTCAAATATATGTATTGGAAAATAAATAGTAAATGGCAAATAAGGTTTGGTTTTAGATGTAAATTAATTACTATGACATAAATTGTTTTATCTATGATCTAATAATTGATTATTTAATAATTTTTGATAAAAATGGGGTGTTTTTACCTATAAGATTACTTTTATCCTTATTTTTTAAATCTTATTAAAAGTAATGATAGCCAACTTAATACAGATTACCTAGATACAATTTTACATATATTAAGGATAATAAATAAAACAGTAATATTTTTTGTTAAAAGAGATACCTTAAATTTTAAAATGATTCAAGTTCCAATCTTTATTAGTAATATTCTTATTTTTATCAATAAGAATATATTTCTGAACTATTTGCTGTGCAATTTTTATTTAGTTAATAAAAATAACGATAAAAAAATCACACATTATATTAAAAAATTTATAAGATATTGCTAACATGATTATTCAATCATATTTCTCACTGTTTATATTTGCACACATACACACAATAAGTTTCATAAACTAATTGAGTTGCATTATAATGAGTTCATAATTAATTAATGTTATTTTATAATTATTAACAATTTAAGTTTTGAAAGTAACAAATTTCTTATAATAAGGCTTTTCTGTCTAGCAGCTTCGACTGATAAGTTGATCACTAAATCCGACTATAACGTTTATTGTTCGTTGATTCATGAAGTGTTTAATGCCTTTTTAGATAGCGCCTATATTTGTTAATTAATAATGATCTTAAAAAATTACATTAATTATTATTTTTAGATTACATTTACTATACCATAAAGAGAAGGGTTGGTTTAAAACTGGTTTTAAACACCAGCTTAAATCAGTTCTACTTAAGTGAGTTAGCTGTGCTTATGATTTATGTAGCATCCATTTTGAATTTTTAGTATTTATATATCTTAAATTTTGAATATATATATCGTGTTAAATATTTATAACATGAAAAGTACATCATCTGCTTTATCTTGATGCTCCAAGGTCCTAAAACAAAAGCTATCCTAATCCTTTGTAGAAATTTTGGGGAAGAAAAGAAAGCACCCAAATGATCCATCATGGCATTAATTTTTTTTGGAGGGGAGGGGGAATCGCTTAAAGCGTTTCTCTATTAACAAAGTAAAATCATGACATTGTGAACCCCGCGTATTATCTTCTTGGTGACAAAAATAAAAGCCTGCTCATAGAATATTCTGCTTTATATTTATTAATTGCTCCATAAAGAACATACAGATTAAAAAAAACTTGAAAAAACTTATCGAATTAACACGAAACTTTTCTATCAAGTAAAGTAATGTGTTTGAAAAAAGTCACAAATATTTCTCAATATTTTACATATAAAAATATACGTCATTATGGTAAACTATTTATTTATACCAAAAATAAGAATACTACTTGATAGAATTCTACAGAATTTCTCTCTCCTATAAAAAAAAAGTTATAGGAGAGTTCAAATATCAAAAGCTTTATGAACGGATTTTAAAACTTATTCTTACTAAAGCAAAGAAAAACATTCAATGAAGGTTGTTAATAGCAAGACATTTAATATTTTTAAAAATTAAATTATTTTTTTAAATTCTTCTTATTTTTATTTTTATTTTTTATATAATTTTATAAAGTGTAAGTTTTTCTTCACGAAAAACTTCTGTTTATTGGTTATTTTTTCTGTATGTACTTTCAGATCTAATATCAGAAGGGAACAAAATATTTGAAATTTTGTGTAATTGCTTTGTTGAAAAAAGTTTGTTTAAAAAAAAAAGTTTGTTTAAAATAAAATGTCGGTATGTTTTTAAAGTATTTATTTAATTTTAAGATGATTTACAGTTTTATTTATTTATAAGAAATTACTTCTAATATTTGACTTTCCTGTTTTCCTACTCATAAATAGCAATTATGACCGTGAATATTTGAATAAAAATTAATGTAAACAAATGAACTAAATGGAAACAATAAGTGATACTTTTTATAATTTTCTGATTTATATATGTTTGATATTTCAACTCTCTTACATTTTTTGAATATTTTGATTTATTATTATTATATATTGCTTAAGTATCTATTCAAATTATAACGAAAAATAGAGAAATAAACACAAATTTTTGTGATTTAAATAAGAAAATTTTTTAAAATGTGGAGTTAAGATTTTTTTGTAAAAAGAAATCCTAAAACTATGTTAAAAAATTATTTTATAGTGTTTAAATTCGAAAATTAAATTTCAGTATACCTTAAAACAGAATTAAAAAAGATTCACATAGTTATATTCAGCATTTTTTGTCGATTTATATTTTTGTTGCTGTAAATGAAATAATTTTATAATCAGAATTCTTTAACAGGTGATTTCTTTTGCTTTTTTTAAAATTAAAATCAATTCTTAACTCACAAAGATGTTAAATCAATTTTTTTTTTTATTTTAGTAAAATATGGAATTTAAAAGCTACAAAAACTCTTGCCGTTTTTTGTTGTTACACATAAATCAAATTTGTAAGAAAATTCGAAATAAAAGTCTATTCAAATTTTTCCAGTATTAAAAAATGATGAATACACTACGCTAATGAATAACGTACAGGCAAATTTTTAGTTTAATTCCTTATAATAAAGATTTAAAGTGTAAATTTCAGATTCGATTTTTAAAAAAATTTCTATAACTTGTTAGAAAAACATACAACTTCAATTTGCGTATGCATTTGAATTATATGTTTAAAATACTATTAATGTGTATAACCAAATTAAGTAATGTTAATTAAATTAATTGATTTTAGACAAGCACTGCTTCCGAAAAATATTTTTATAATTATTGTCACAAATTTATTTTTGTTCAATAATTATAAAATTAACTGATATAAATTCATGATAAATTATAACAATATTCTACAATGCAGGATACTATTAGGAACTCACTTCAAATCAAATTGATGACAAAATGCATCTTTAACGCTGATTACCCTTACATGAAAAGCGAGAGGTACTCTAATCAGAGTAAAATGTGTTAAACTCGGATCGGAAGGATTATTTTGTCGTTTTGGCAGTAACTGATCTTCTAATTAATGACATTTATGCTTTCATAATTATTTTCCAATAAATTTCAGAATCCTCTTTAATAATTTCATACAAAGTTATTATATTTTCATACAATGAATTAAATCTTATAAACTGTCAAACCCCTCATAGTAAAGAATCTGCTATTTTTATTTTATCATTTAATCTATCATTAATTGAAAATAAAAACATTAATAAATAACGATACGATCATGATCATATTTCTGCATTATTACTTACTTTTTCCATTGTTTTGCAAAAAGTAATTATTTCTTTAAAAAAAAATATTGTATTTCAGACCATTGTATGCACTTATTTTTTTCGAATTTATGAAAAGTTAATCATTATATGTATTATTGTGCTTGAATTTTACAGCAAGCCTAATAATAACACTTTCGTTAAGACAAGGAAAGGAAGGACATCTGTTTTTTTTTAATTTAAATTTAAAGAAAAAAATTAATAGTTAAATATAAACATCACGAAATCTCAAGAATTATTAGATCTCTACAGACTTAAAATTTAACAATCATGTTTCTTTCTGAAAGCATGTTTTGCAAAAGTTGACTCGCAAGGGAGGGAGCTGCAATAGTTAAGAGCGGCGGGGAGATAGATGAAATTTCCCGTTTTTGATCTATTATACCTACAGAGTTGAAATTCGACAAGCATGTTTCTTTTGTTGTGTAGAGATCCACAAGAATAGTTTGGGTGAAAATCGACTCTCAAGGGAGTGTTATGGGAGCGTTATGGATAAAAATTCTCATTTTTGACTTATTAAACCACCAAGCCTGAAATTTGACAAGCATGTTTCTTTTGTTTTGCAGAGATCCGCTAAAATGGGTTTTACAAAAATCGACAAGGTTCGAGCGTTATGGGGGAGTAAAAGATAATTGTACTTCTATTTTAAAAATTCAATCCCTGTCCTTCTTAAGACAATAAGCAAAGGCTATATGAATGCTTTTAATACAGTGAAACTGGAAGAAAGGACTTAATTATCGAAGACTTTCATACATTCTCTCCTTTCCATATCATATACCTCTCTGTAATCCTCTCATTCTATAAGTATTTGCACCCATATAGCAATAACTTGCGTTCTATTATAATAATTTACAACTCATCAGGGTATGCAGTGCATAAATTTTCTCTGTGAAGAATGTATCTAATATTACTTCTCTTTCTTATAAAATAATTAGTACTTTCACACTATTATTACTTTCTTATTCAAAACTAGTAGAAAAAATCAAAAGGTTACACCTTAAGGTAAAAAATACAAAAGCTTCCAATGTCCTTCATCTAAAGATTGATAGTCTTCAAATATTCCCTTTGATAGCAAATGGGAAAGTTAGAAAGTAGGGAAACGTTAGAATTTTTTTAAGCTTTATTTTCCCAACAAGAGCGCAATTTGTATCTTTACTATGTTAGCAGCATAAATAACTCATTTTGTTTCTTTGAATCGGAATACTTCAAGGCGAAGGATACTTCTAAAGCTATAAAAGCCATTTGAAAACTCACTGAAAAAATGTTGAGAGAAGGGCAAAACATGACTCAGAATTGAATGCAAATTTCTCCGGAAATAGAATCGTATTTGAAGCGCCATTCAGTGATGCTGAAAAGATTGTTTCTTTTCTTACATCAGTTGTCAACTTTCAACTTCGATTTGTACACGTATAATTTGAGAAATACATTTGTGTTCGAAATTGTGGTTATATTTTAAATTAGTTTACAAATATGAAATTGAATTTCGATTATCATTTTCACTTGTAGATGATGGAAGAGTTTTAATTATTAGAAGTAAAGAAATAAATTGGTCCCCAGAGATATTTTTTCTTCTAAGAAAAGTAAAATATAGGGGAACATTAAAGTCTTCCCCACACACAGTATTATTCCCATTAGAAAATGTTTATACAATTCAATATATTTTTTTATAAAATCACATTATTTTAGATGATTTGATTTAAAAATAAAATTTGAAAAGTTTAAACAGTTTGTATAAAAAAAACATAAATTATACAATTTCTATCATTTACTGTAAATTGCATCCACAAGATAAATATTTTTAAATTTATATCATGGTGATTACAGCGATTACATAAACTACTTTCCCTGCTTAAAATGAAAAAGAGATTTATACAATGTCTTTTTCATAGTCCAATTAAACAATTTATTTTTTCATTTGGAAAAATTTTTATACTTATTTTTATACTTTATTTTTATACTCCTATCAACACTAATGAAACATTCTTGAAACATTTCTTCGAATCTTATACATACAACAAATTTTAGCAAATACAATACTTTTTTCAAAGAAACTCATATTTTTTCCTCTTTTTAAAATAGAAAAGTAGAGTTTAGTAAAATGGATTATGCAATCAAGGACTTAAGTTATAAGCAAAAATTAGTTTACTTATGTAAATTAGCTCATTATATGGATTTTTATTCTAAGTAATAAAAAAATTGGAAGAATATTTACTTTATTTCAATTAATAGAAGAAATGTATGCATTTTTTAAAAATAAAATATGCATCAAATACTGGTAAAAAGATTTTGTGGTATACTATATCACATCGATATATAAACATTAATAAGTTCATATATTTGTATAAGAATTGGATTTTGAAAAAACGTCCTCCCGTTGGTGTGGTGTATTAGTTAGAATAGGGGAGGTGCCAGCTCAGGTGTCATCCTCGTCACATGATCATGGTTCAAAATTACGAGCCCCCGTGTAGCTGAAAAGTGTGCGACATTAATATTCCTTTATTTATTCATGGATTTTGAAAAAGCACGAAAAATTTGTTGATTCAATCATATTCATGCATTGATATTATATATTAATTATGAAAAGTAGCATTTATAATATTGTGAAGTATTAGGTTTTTAAGTATTGACTATGAAATTCGAGATGATGATGAAGATGATGAGTTTGGTGTTTTATGGCGTAAGAGCCAGTTTTGGCTATACTGCACCAAACATTCATAGGTCTGTGGTCTGGACGGGAAAAGAAGAAAAGAAATTGGATAACAAGATGGAGGGTCGAAAATAGAGAAGGATCACTGGGGTACCCCGGGGTCGTGACACCCGTGTTTACCAAAGACAGTAATCCCCTTGGGAAAAAGAAAAAATCACTAGGGTACCTCGGGATTGTGACACCCGTACCCACCTAAAGAAGGTCAGCCCCCTGAGGGGGTATGAAATTCGAGACTTCAATCTTTAGATTGTTTTTAGAAACAATGAAAATTTCGCCACATACTTAAGCCAAATAAATGTTTATCTTCACTGAGTTTTAAAATTTTATTTATATAATTAAATACAAAGTCCTTACCTTTAAACATTTTTAGTTCTGAATCTAGTTAACTTATTTTAGCTATGAATCTTTATTTCCTTTCTATTTTTGGAGAGCAGCAATTCAAATAATTTTCTTTTCATTATTGTCAGTGTTATTTAACTTATTTAAATAAATGCAATTTTTGAGTTTTACTATCTTTTTAAATATTCAATAAAGCAATGTGTATTATATGCATACATAATACTTCCCTTTTTGTTTATTTTATTTTTTTCATAATAATTTTTCTTCAAAAGAAATGTATAAACTTACAGCAGTGCTTCTCACACTTTCAATACTTGCGACCCAATATTCAATCAATATTTTCATCGCGCCCCCCTCCATATATTAACGATGTATTAAATTCGATAGTAAGATACTTTGACGCTAAAGCTACAATACGACTTTAACATTTTCTCCTCCGGCGTATATAAACGTCTAGCTCCGCCAGTGCGTAGATTGCGTCGGGCGTATATATACATCTTTCCAAAATATGTGCACTACTATCCATAAAATTATTCTGAAGACTTTGGAATGCAATAAAATAACCTTAACATTGTTTGAGAAGGATTACTTCACAGAGGATTTTCTTACATATATCCCCTTTTTCTCCCCCCCCCCAAATACACTACATATGCGTGCATATGTGCAAAACGGTGGCATTGGGAAGTGAATTGCGTAACTTTTAATCTGCAATTAAGAGATTAATAGTAAGCTGTACAAATGATCCAGATAAGTGTTAATTTTTGAATATAATTTTATATATGACGAACCGCGCGGTGCGGTCACTGGTAATTATTAAACTTGTTCTTAACTTAGTATTGTAAAGATAATTATAAAGTTCATTGTGCAGTACTGATACCTTTTTAAATGTATTTTTTTTTCTTTCATTATGACAGAATGTATTTTGTTTGTTTTACTCTAAAAAAATAAATAATTATTCTTAGAAATAATCTTTTGTTTTCGACTTTTCAATATGCTCGCGCCTCCTTCTAGGGTTATCACGCCCTACTAGGGGGGCGCGCCCCACAGTTTGAGAAGCGCTGACTTAGAGCACTTCCTTAAATTAACCCTTTGTTTTACTTCTGTAAACTTAAATGAAATATATAAGTTTATTCATGATTTTGAAAGCTGATCTCTTACAATTTCTTCTTTTTTTTATTTTAGAACTTTAATTTGCATTGATATCATTAAAATTAGTTGCATATTAATAAAAGATTATTTCTGTTAAAATATGATTAAACATCTCATTATTTTCTTAGTTTATAATAATTGTTTATAAGAAGGTATTTCTTAATTTCAAATTCATAGAAAAAAAGGATATAGTACTTATAATTGCAAAATGAATTATTTTACTTTTTGTTTTATGAATTTAGAGAGAGACTAACTATTTTTAAAAAAGAAAGGTATACTTTTAGCTATATTATTAAACTATATTATTAAATGTAATTTATACACTGTATAACAATATGCTGAAGAAATATTTTAATAACTACTATCTATTTCAAACTTATTTGAATTAAAATTTCATTTTAATTATTTAAAAAGTTCAATTATTTAATTAAACGCTAAGCAGCACATAAAATCTCTACAGAACTTAAAAAAATTACAAAATTAAATTAATTTTTAATGCTTTTCGTCACAGAGATATTTACAAGCAAAATTAAAAAGTTCAAGAGAGAGAGAGAGAGAGTTCCCTGTACCTTCTCATTTAATGAAGATCAGTAAATACATTTTACAAAAATATTAGAATTGTTTGTTAATAATCGCAAAAACATTTAAAAACAGAACACAGATTAAAATTAATTACAAGCATAGATTGATAATTATTGTTGTTATACACGTCATAATTTGGCTAACTCTTAACTCTCCTTTATTTCTCGTCGTTCTCTTCACTTCTGCCTCGGAAAAAATGCATTCAGTCATAAGACGCAGTACTTGCGCCATGTGCATTAATTGTATTGGCAATCTGTTTGCGGTGGTAGATATACAAATCAAACGTATATATATGACATGTATAATTAAATTCTATCAACACGTCTCGTCAAAAGCAGAAATTCCAGAAGTGATGTAAAACTATTTAAATTTATTTTAATTTATTGATTACTTAATTTAAGGTATATCCAACTACGTTCGGAACAGTGATTTTAAAAAAGCGCATAAATGGATAATTTTCATGATATTTTTTGTGTCACTAATATTAGAATACACATGTATAAAATTGTTTTATAAGGACATTGTGACAAAAAAAATTATTTAAATACAATATTTTGGCAAAAAATTAACTTAGAATAATCTTCTTTCAAAATGTTCTCCTTTTGTAAAAAAATGCTTCTATTATAATAATATAATTTGCCTGTCTATAGCTCAGACCTTTGTACAGAGGCACAATTAGAATTTTTGAAATGTATAACTTAGAAGTGGATTTATTTATATTTTACGACAACAGAGGACGCAATTTTAAGAAAAAAACAATAATTTTTTCGATTCGTGGTAACTCTGAAAAAAATGTGCATTTTTCAAAAATTCTAGTTAAGCCTCTGTAGAGAGGCCTGAGCTATATGCAGGCAAAATATTATAATAGAAGTATTTTTCACAAAAAGAAAACATTTTGAAAAAAGATTACTCTAAGTTAATTTTTTGCCGAAATATTGTATTAAAATAATTTTGTTTTGTCAAACTGTCCTTAAAACAATTTTTTATACATGTATTTTAATCTAAGTGACACTAAATATCATGAAAACTACCCATTTATGCGCTTTTTTAAAATCACGGTTCCGAATCTAGTCGGATACCTTAATTACAATATTTTGGCAAAGAATTAACATAGAATAACTTTTTTTTCAAAACGTTCTCCTTTTATAAAAAATGCTTCTGTAATAATAATATTTTGTTTATATAAAGTAGACTTCTCCAGAAAGTCTGAACTAGGATTTTTGAAAAATTTACTTTATTTTCAGTGTTACCACTAACTGAAATAATTATCGGTGTTTTTTTCTTAAATTTAGAATACATGCATAAAATTGTTTTAAGGACATTTTGACAAAAAAAATTTATTTAAATACAATATTTTGGCAAAAAATTCTCTTAGAATAATCTTTTTTCAAAATGTTCTCCTTTTGTGAAAAATACTTCCATTTTAAAAATATTTTGCCTGTATATATCTCAGACTTCTCTACAGAGGCTCAACTAGAATTTTTAAAAAAATTCACATTATTTTCAGAGTTACCACCAATTGCAATAATTATTGGCGTTTTTTCCTTAAAATTGCTCCCCTCTGTTGTAGTATAAAATATAGATAAATCCACTTCTAAGTCACATATTTAAAAAATTCTAGTTTAGCTTCTAAACAGAGGTCTGAGCTATATACAGGCAAAATATTATTATAATAGAAGCATTTTTCATAAAAGGAATTTATTTTGAAAAATGGTCATTCTATGTTAATTTTTTGTCAAAATATTATACTTAAATATTTTTTTATTGTAATAATATTCTTAAAAAGATTTTATATACGTTTTCTAATCTAAGTGACTCTAAATATCATACATATTATCCATTTATATGCTTTTGAAAAATCACGGTTCCGAATGTAGTTGGATACCTTAACGTCTCATTTAGAAGCAAAGCAATGCATGTTGGTTAAAGTTCCAGTCTTGCCCCGTGCAAACGTGCCAGAACTCTTAGGGCGAATTAAAGTAAGGGAAGAAGCCCTATTAAAAAGGGACCAAAATTTTGAAACTTATATCAATCCCTCTAAATAGGATAAATACTATTAATCATTATGGTATTGATCCCTGACAGATTTAAAGGGCTTCAGCCCCCTCTACACGAGGGTCTTTAATAGCATCAGAACACGAACCAACAATTAGACTGCAAGAACGTCCACTACAAATTCAAGATTATAATCACTCCATTGCATATTACTCTCTCTCTGTCTCTTTATATATCTCTTACCCTCTCTGATTTTTCTCTCCCTTTCTTTCTCTATCACTCTTGTTCACTCTCTCTTTGATCTAACATTATCTTATTTTATTGAAATTTATTGCTTAAGAATTTTTATTTACTTTAAGAACATTCCACGCAGATTTTTAGGTCGTATTTCACTCACAGTGAATCTGACAAATGATTGTTTGTGAACCTTACAAAAAAAGAAAACACGTAATTATGCTCTATTATTATAAACTACCAGAAATATCTGTTTTTCCTGCAGGTGAATTTGCAAAATGATGGTCACATCAATTTCTCCAGCTAGTTTGCATAAATTTTTGTAATGATTCCTGACGGTGAACTAGATTCAAGAAAACGTTTGCAAAAACTCAGAATATATTTTTGGTTTAAGTCTCTTAATCTCTTTTAACTCTGAAATATTTTCAGTGAATTTTTGTAAAAGAATTTATTTTCAAGATGATTCATTTGTACCTAAAATCTCAATCCTTCTACAACGGACAAACACAAAATCATGATGAAATGAGATAAACTATAAGCTAAAAAACATGAGACAGTAATTCATCAATTTGGTGACACAAATAAAAGAGTACACTAAAAAATAGGTTCAAACATGAACAATGATATATATCAGAAAGTTTCAAACTGGAAAAGAAATAACTATTAAATAAAGTTAAAATTATTCTAAAATAAAATGACTAGAAAATTAATTTATCTTAAAAATAAACTGAAAAACATTGTACTAATCGAAGTAAAAAAATCTGAAGCAGATAAAATAAGTCTAGGTTTGATTAGAATATTATCAACAAGGCGAAGACACTGAAAAAAGAAAAAACTACAATACTGACATTACGTTAATTATCTATAACATGTGTTTAAATCAAAATTTAGTTAAGGTTTACTGAAAAAGGAAAAATAGGCTTCAATTTTCATCTAACTACATCTTTAGTTCATAAACGAAATAGTAAACACAAAACATACTGCCGAAACCAAAATTAAGTTGTTAAAAGATTATTTTTAAAGATTATGTGCTCCAAAAACAATTGTAACTCTGTCTCATGGGAAGCACAGATGAATAAATATAACAATAAATAAATACAATAATAATGAAAAATTTATATAACAATCCCCCAAAAGCTGCCTGAAAAATAATTTATCTTATTCAGACATAGACATAACGTCATATCACGAAAACTATAAAAAATTCTTTCAAAATTAAATTTTTTTAAAATCTTTCGCTGATTTTTAAAATGTCTCTTGAAAATGCACACCATTATCAGTTTTAGTGTGCCAAATCTCCCGCTTCTGGATCTTTCCATTTTTTATCTACATCACACATACACATCCAATACATATACTCTTTCTTTTATAAGTTTAAATATATTCACATACCTAGATGTATAATTTTTTGTCATATTAAGTAGATAAAATTTTTTGCATTTCTTAAAATATAAGCATTTTCTTAGTTTTCGTCATAATTGGAATAAATAATGTTACACATTAGCTAAGGGTAATAATGTAATATCAAACAGATTGCATTATTTTTTTATTAAATTCTGATCAAGGAAATTTTAGCTATTTGAAAACCGTACAAAATGAATTGTCAAATTAACTGACTCAACTCCGGCTTATGATTCGAGCCTGGTGCCGCTCGGGACCCAGTGTGCAGAAGGGGCTTATCTACTTTAAATATGTCGAACCTCAAACTTTCTACCAAAGGTGTTGTGTGGGTTCCAGCTCAGGGGGCGTCCTTGTCACTATACCATGTGTTAAGGTAATAGATGGCGCTGTTTCAACAGCGGCGTTGTGTAACTGTAACCCTGGGAAGACGGAGGAGTGATAAGTGGAGCATTGGAGGACTTTGCGACATGGTCGATCTTCGATGACCATATCGTGGGGTTTCAGCGTAAGTTAGAGGTGTGGGATTCTCGAAATGATGAGACATTTTAGAATTCTTAATATGACTTTTATTAAGAATTTAACTTAGATTACTTAGATATCGAACAAACTTATATTAAGTGAAAATAAACCAAAACACGTAGTCTTAATTAACACAGATCGCGCAATTAGATCACTTATCAATATAATTATATTATATCCGCCTAATCTCAATCTCAATAATATATTCGAGTTCAGAATATAATCTTCCTACCTTAGTTGAATACGCAACGTCTATAATCCACTTCAAATATTTCTCCAATTGGGCGTACAATGGTATGTACCTTGGTTGAATCGCGGGATTGTGTCTTGATTCTAGGTAAGCCGTCTATCAACACTTCTATCTTCTCTGAACGGAACTTTCTCTAAATTGCCATTACGCTCACTAAAACTTCTATCCTTTTAAAGGTTATCTTATTTGCATCTATCCTTCGTTTCACTTCTTGGATTTGGGTTGGAAAAGATTTGCCATTAAGCGTGGCCGTTAAAGAACACAGAGGTTATGTTAGAGAAAGGACGCGTGAGATGTCACAACTTGAATGAATTGGCTGAGGTGTTGTGAATTGTGAGAGTTGGGTAGTATAGGGTGTAAGATTTTAGTTTGTAATGTATAAAGTGTGAGATTTTAGTTTGTAATGAATAGGGTGTGAGTAGAAGTTTGTAAATAAAGTTATTTGTTATTTGAGAGAGGTAGATTTATTTGTAGATAGAGCGTAATAAGTACATGAATATTTTCCAAGAAATCTCTGTGGAATTCTTTGCTTATTAAATTTTCGCTTTCCACTTATTCGTATATTTCTACAATGTTTACTTTATGACAGTAATCTTTTAGTGTATTTTTAATCCATGAGACTATCTAAAAACTTGTTTTATCAATTTAGCAATTACAAAAGGAATCAAAATGTGTAGGCGAACTAACCAAAAACTAGATTACAAAGTTTAGTTTTTCACAATGTAGTATGATACTTTCAAAAATATGTTCATTAATATCAGTTATTGTAAAATTTTTACCCTAATATGCAAAAAAAAACTCACTCTAAGCAGGGTAAATACTGATAATCTTTGCGGTTTTGACGAGTTTAGAAGACAATATGGGTTTTAAACTCTTGACAAAGGGTTATTAAATTGATATTTATTGGATCACAAAATAACCAGTTTTTTTATAACATGAGAAACAATTAAAGCGATATAAAGAAAATGGGTTTTTAAAGAGATTAAAGGATCTGGGGGAAGGAAAATGTTATCTTTCATCCACACATGTCTCAGAAAACTGTTTGGGGATTTACACCAAGGGAAAAAAAAGCAAAATTAAAATTTTCTCGCACGCCTCTTTAGGTTCAAATTGTGAGAAAGACATGATTGAAGCTTAATAATAAGTAATAATAAGTCTTAACATGTCGTATCTCTTTTTTAAAAGTTCAGTGAAAACCTAATTAACTTCTGCTATAGGAACACAGCAAATTCTGACCTGACACACATTACAAAAAGAGATTAGTTTTGTAAAATAAATTGAAAAATGTTGCTTTCTGCACCTGAAGGAAAGTTAAGAAGATTGGTGTGGGAGTATGACAGATTCCATCAGGGAAGTTATTTTGGAGCTTTATTAAAGTAATAAATGTCATTATGTATAATGAAACTATAAATAAGCATACCTGAAATGTCTCATAACAATCTTCTAAAAAGTGCTTTAAATTTTAATCATCATTCTGCTTGCACTTTTCTTTATTTCCTCCGCACGATGTTTCCTATAATATCGGACAGTTGAACTGTATCGCCTCTCAGCTTTCAAATTCTTTAAAACATTGGTTTTAAAAAATTTTCCTTCAATGTACCTGTTAAGTATAATCTTTCCCTTGACAATTCCTAAAAATATCACGCTTTTAAGCAAATATTTTGGGAGTTCTTTTCTTACTTTTCATGTTAAAAGTTTACATCAGTAATTAAAAGACGTTGAGTCTTTGAATGATTCTTCTGTTATAGCGAAAATGTCACAGAAAGAGAATGACCAATTATTTTGGTCATCTGGTATTTTTTTCCTGCTAGCTGGTGTACTTTTTTTTTCAATTTTTTTTAAAAATAATTTTTTATGCATTACCAGTAAGCAGAGCTTCAAATTTTAAGTCGAAAACCGGGAAAAAACTATTATTTTGGTCGGAACGAAAACCAAAACTGAGCCGAAAAAAAATATCTTTTTATTTCGGTTCAATATATCTTCAGTCATTTTGTTACGGTAAACAAATTATTAAAATTTTATAATTTAACCTCAGTGATATAATTATCATCATTATATGTATATATATTGCTTTTCGATTTCTTCTTTTGATGCTACTTTTATAAAAGACATATTTAATTCATTTGAATAAACTAGAAATATAGATAATTTTTTAAGAAAAATATCAGTCTGAGTTACATTTTTCACATTTCAGCAAGCAATCATCCACGGATTTTTGTATCAGCTGTTAGATAGACCAATCTGAGCAACATTTAAAGAATATTTGGAACAAGTTACAATTTTTGGAAATTTCCATTTCAGTCGTGAACGAGGAAACACAATCTTCTATTAAAAGCGAAGAAAATGAAGACGATTTAGATACTTTTTAAAAAGTAAAGAATTGGCAATAAAAACACACATAGATCCCCTATTTCTAATGAGATTGCAATTCATTTTAAATAATTTTGACAAAATGTATGAAAGCTTGATTTGAAACATAACATTTTAGGTTTCTGGGAAGAGAATAAACTTACCTATCCTCACTTGTATAAGATTGTAATAGGGTTTTTTCCCTGGTCAGCCAGACAAGTAAGCGTTGAAAGGACTTTTTCAGGTTTGAAATTTATTCTCTGAGACAAC
The DNA here is from genome assembly GCA_019973955.1 of Trichonephila inaurata madagascariensis. Taxonomy (NCBI): domain Eukaryota; kingdom Metazoa; phylum Arthropoda; class Arachnida; order Araneae; family Nephilidae; genus Trichonephila; species Trichonephila inaurata. Next base: position 248,197 of record BMAV01002826.1, read on the forward strand.
AGAAGTAACCTCAGTGAAACCACGTTAGAAGATATATTAATAATCAAAAACAATTTTCATGTGTTAAATAAATAAATAAACATATATTTTACATAATTGTTGCAAGGCCAAGTACACGATAAGAGCGAAAAGCGTGGAGGGTACACATAATCGACATAATCATGAACCTAGTTGTCAAATTCGATTTTGATGAGGGATAGCAATGCCTGTGCTTTCTATTCTCTGCTCACCACTCGTATAGTACATGCTAATTAACTGTATGGATTCCCATTGTGAACCAATTGAAAAAAGAATAATATCTTCTCAAGTTTGATAGAATTACATTTTTTGTTTATTATAAAATTTTAATTTATTACAAAATGAATATATACAAAATAAAATTATTCCTTCGGAACTGAACCGAAAAACGTTATTTTTGGAGGGGACGAAAACCGGAACTGAACCGATATATATTTTTTTACTTGAACCGGAATGAAAAAAATTACGGTTCGAAACCCTGCCAATAAGGCTCATGAATACGTATTAAAGGAAATTTTTGAGGTAACATATTATAAACCATCTAGTTATAACTGTTTTTTCTTAAAATATTTGTTATAGGAAAAAATAAATGTATTACGGTTCTAATAATAAATATTTCTGTTTTTCTAATAATATAGTAGGTCAATAGCTATTTTTTGGATTTGGAAAGTAGAACATTATTCCAGTAGTTATTTTTCCATGTAATTGAAATCTCATAGTCTTACATTGAGAAAATATTCGTTTGAATATACTCATCATAAATTAAGTTTTTTCCAGTTCTCCGTTTTAAATTAAATTTTAAAAGAGATTATTTTCATTACCCCCAATTAAATTATATTTAATTAGAGTGTATAGGGTAAGTAATTATGCTCCTTAAAAAATAACCAGTTTTTATCAATTTTTTACATTACTGTTCCTGTAAAAATCGATTGTCATTTCTTTATCATTCATTCCTTTATTGATATTATACTATGAAGTAATAATAAGTGTATTAGAGACGAATCTCATAATTTTTAACCACAGGCAAGTGACAATGATACCTGATCTGACAGCCCGCTCTCCAATCTTTTATAACTACACCAACATGAGCACTTTGAGCCTTGATAGATTTAATGTGCATCCGCTCCTCTACTCAGTTGAATTTTTAAGAACACAAGTATTCTATATAAATAACGCTGACCATGAGTTAACGACCATGAACAACACTCGGCTACCAAAGTCCCCATAACAATCGAAGATTTTCTTAAAAGATATTTTTAAATAACTTTTAGTTATTTGGTTGTAATTCAATAGTACTTAAAGAGAGTTTTTTCGGGTAATATACCCCCCCCCCAAATACAAATTTAAAAATAATTTATAAAAACAAGTTTGTTAAAAAAAAAAGGCAAGTTAAAGAAATGAACAATTTAAATATGAATTCAATACTCAATACAACTTTTATTCGTCAGCACTTTAGGACACGATTTGGTACACATTGGATTATTTATTTTTGAACAGTAGGAGACTGACCTTTTCTAGAAATTTTCTGAATTGAAGAAGCTTCTAATTTGAATGCAAAAAAAAGCAATACAAAAATTACTAAAAATGAATCAAATACAAAAAAAGTATTTAATATAAGAAGCACAAATGCACAACGATTCCTTCAAAAAAAAGTTTTCGGATGTTTCATGAAAAAAAAAAACTTTCAATGAACAAATCATTATTTCCCGCGGGATATAGATTGCTATCTTTGCACGAATTTGAAAAGGATGCATAGATGATTATATATACGTAATTAAGATGGTGAATATGGGATAATATTATGTATTTAATAAAATTAAAATTTTTCCTGAAATGTAAAGGAGTTATTCTCTATATGATTCGTATCTCCTATATTAAAATTTAGTTCATGCTCTAGAAATAAATACAGAAAACATAAAATTGTTAAATTTCTAAAAAAATTAGATTGTTTATTTTTTTGTAAATCATTTAATAAACCATTCACATTAATCCCCAGTTTTAAATGTTGGGGAAAGAAAGGAGAAAAAAGAATGCATTAGATTCAAATAGATATAAAATAAGACAATTCACAATGACAAATAATGTAGTCCTATTATAAGAATCTGTTTACAAAGTTGGGCAACGGTATAAAAAAATCTCAAGGAAGTAATTTTAATTAATATAATTTAATAAAAGATCTACAATAACATGATTTGAAACTTAATGATCAACTGTAATAGTAATGTTTATTTTATTTCATAATGATACCTTGCCCTAAAATAAAATAGTTAATTAATGATGAAAATACCAATTATTATCAGAAGAAAACCTAAGCGTGTAAATAAAATTCTCACTGGCGTGAATACAACGGAATCCAAATGTCTTGCATTCCTTAAAAAACATTAAAAAAATCTATTTTTTAAAAAAAAAAATAGAATTTTCTAGAATAAAAAGAAAATAATTTTTTTAACTTTAAAAAATTTTTAAGAAGAATTTTTTTTTTTCAAATTTTAAAAAGAAATAATAAAAAATTATTTTAAATTTACAATTTAAACTATTTTTTTTGGATAATTATAGCAAATGTAGAGTTTTTCTTTAAACCTAATTTCTGCTTATAACTCCCTAATACCGAACCAAACTGTCAGTGCTTCGTTATTTTAAATAAAATATAAGTTAAAGAAAATACTCCTAGTTTGTGTTTAAAAAATTTCATGAAGTATATATATAATTCTAACATATTTATAAAGCATGCAAGATGAATTGAAAAATAAAAATTTAATGGATTTATAGTATTAAATAGCTCGATTATTACTCAAATATTTATTATAATTAGAGTCAATAGAAAAAATTCATCTTAAATTTTATTGTATTTTTATTTAGTTTGTCTATCTTTATAAGAATACACGAATAATCAACTTATTTGTCTGATATGATACTTTGCTTTTATATAAAAATGTTTGCACACATGTGATAATAGTTCTTTTTTCAGTTACAATGGCACTGAAAAAGGATTTAGACTTTTTATTTAGTTCCAATGATTTATATAAAGTCATTCAGTATCTATATTTTTGAAATTGTTTGTTTGGTTCTTTTTTTTTACAATCCTCTTACTCAATAACACTGATATTTTTATCTTAAATTTATATTTCTTTTCACTGATAGAAATTGAATAATTTTTAAGGTATTTATTTTCACTTAGCTTTTATTGCTTTTAAATAGAGCTCTGTAATTAGCTGGTTTGATTGAAATTTTAAATGTCCAAATATCTATATCCACTTATTACATTAATTCAATGCAAGGGTATAAATATAACCTTTTTTGTTTAAATCAATATTTGTAATTCATATGATAGCTCTTTTAGCTAATGCTAAAGTTAAAGTTTATTATTTGCTAATGAGTTTTAATAAATGAATAAAAGAATGATATATTCATTTATTATTTTTATATGGAAACTTATATAGTTGAGAAATGTACAGAAGTTATATATATATATAATCATACATTGAGAAACATTAAAGGTATGCAAAATTATTCTTTGAAGTATTTATTTTGCCTTAAAGAAGTAATAATCTTATATTTATAAAAAAAAATTGAATACTAAGTTTTTCAACCGAAAGAAAGCTGTATAAGTGCTCTTTAACAAATTCCAAAAAACTTACGTAGAACTTTTATTTCCTTAATCTCTTTTTCAATTAGATTTTTGTAATAGAAAATAAGTAATTGTTTTAAAAATTTAGAAGTATTAAAATCATTTTGGAAAGGATAAACTTACAGAACTACACTCAGAATTTTATTATAATTTTTATTTTTACTATATATGCACTATATGTACATCAGTTATCCTTAATACATAAATAGCGCCATGTATATTTATATTTCAATAAATATTTTATCGACTATTTTTAAAATTCCATGCAGCGAAAATAGAATTTGTTATTTTAATATGTTACATCAATAATGTTTTTAAAATATTAGATAGTTTTTTACCATCGAACATTTTACTAAATACATTTTTTAAAATAATGGAATATAAAAATTAATATAGAATTTTATAAGAAATAGTCATTATTCGTTCATCTCAACATAATATTTATTTTTAGAAATAACAATAAAAAATTTTGGAAATTAAGTATAAGTAAATAAAGCTAATGATATTTTCTGTCATCGAAGTTCAAAACTACTCAAAAGCGATGTCGAAATTTACTATTTTCGATTAATAACTTAATAATAAACATATCCCTCTATATGCTGTATATTCAAAGAAACTTATCTAAGTAAACACACTTTAAACTTTGTTTGTCATAAAATATTCCCCCACGTCAAGTTTTCTTCTTAAAATCCGTTACAACATAGGTAAACAATTTAAAGTTTTAAGCGAACTTTTTTCTACTTCAAACTTAAACCGATTATGACGAAGAATACAGGAAACGATGTCACAGACTTCTCAAAATGCATTTCCTTTCCACAGCACATAATTTGGAGCAACTTTTAGGCGACACTCTGCCAAACACCGTCTCGTCGCCCATCATGTAATAAAAATCTGAAACTAAGCGACAAGCTACCTTATGCAGTGAAAATATTACTCTGACATCCAAAAAATCATGGAACGGCCTGCCTACTTCCCATAGAGATTCAGTAACTAATGCATTATTAGCTAATATCGACTTAGGTTTCAAAGCTTTTAGAGGATTATTTTTCTTGACTAAAGCTCTTTTTGAAGATTAAGAAAAAACAAAAAGCTAATTGCCTGATGATTGATTGAATGAAAGTAACCAAACAGCGAAAGGAAGAAAATAATTTTATTTATCACGAATTTTCTAAAATCTATATAAATAAGATTGATAGGCAATTATGCTTAAATTCAGTTATGCTGAAGATTATAATGTTGTGTAATCATCACACTCATCAATTTCTAAGTAACTTTATCACCATTTTAATGTAAGAAAATGTTCCATAATTCTATTTTATTTCAGTTTATAATAATAAACCATTGAACTAAATTTTGATATTTTGAAAATATATCTATGTTAAAAATGTAGTTGTTATGCTCGGTAATTTTTTGAAAGTTTCAAAACTAAAAATATTAATCCAATTAAAACTGCTAAACATAAACTTGGATAGTGAAATTTTTTTAAAATACTGATGTTAAACGTAGAGAATTAACAAATATTCCAAATTTACACAATAGAATTTAACATTTTTTGTATCAGAATAAAGTCACTGATATGATTGCTTTGGTAATCTCTCTTGTTAGATTTTTTCTTTAATATTAATGTAAAATTAAATGGAAGAGAGGGGGTATATAGTACTACAGTACATGTTCTTTTCACGTAAAACATCACGTTAGAAACAAAAATATGCACCTATTGAATTTAATAAATGATGTACTAATATTCAGTTTTTAAAATAAGCTTCTTTAAAATTTCTATTAGCATTTCTTGATGTGTGGAATTTTATACCATCAAAAGTATAATATATGAAAAAATAAACTTCAATTGATCTTTTTTTTTTTATTTTTAAATAAGCCTGGAATATCTTTATTATAGATATAATGAAGTTTAAAAAATTTATTAATTTATTTTTGTATCATACAAAGAATACTTAGATTCTATATTCCATAAAAATATTGCGCTCATGCACTTCTTTGTGTGTGTCTTCTTTGTGAAAAAAATATTATTATAAAAACTTTATTCGATTTTCTAATGGTTCCAGTAGTTTCTAAATATATGGATAAGGATCATGATATATCCATACATACTTGAATTTCCTGTCAATAATGCCATCATATTCACACAATTGGGGGGGGGGGGGGGGGGGGGGGGGGGGGGGGGGGGGGG
>BMAV01002826.1:262438-287674 GCA_019973955.1 Trichonephila inaurata madagascariensis
AACATTTTAATATCGAAAATAAATAGGAATTTTTATTCATGATGTGAACGGGCTTCAAAAAATATAATATTAGTGGATTTTAGTAATTTATTATTGGTATTTGAAGCACATGTCTTCTATACTTAGTTTCTGTATATTTTAAAATTGTTCACATTAAGGAATCTAAAAATAAAATTTGAATACTATTATTCTAATGTTCAACTATTACTTTTCTTATGGAAATAATGGAAGTATTATCCAAGGAGATGTTCACATCTGAAATATATGCAATCTCAATAGTCTTACAGCAGTGTTCAACATTAAAAACATTGTGATTTATCATTAAAAAATTTGACATAATCTGAAACTCAGCGTTTGAGTTTACTTTGCATTATTGTTTCACATTAAATTAACTTTTTGTTCACATTGAGTTATTAATTATATTTAAATATAATTTTATTAAAGAAAACCCACTGCCCAAGAATGATTTATACATAAAAAAGCTATATATAGCCTAGAAAACCTTTTTAAAATAATGTGTGGAAGACCGCATTAATTTCTCAGTCTCTTTTTGTTATTCTTTGCATTAAAATTTCTTCATTAATATCATTTACGTTGTTGCACAATTAATAATTTTACTAATAACACAAATATTTCTTTAAAATTTTTGGAGACTCATAAAAGTTTTATAACAATAAACTTAAAATGAAGGCTCAGATATACATGATTACTATACTTAAATTATATAAATTTTTAACTAGTCATTTCCCGGCACGGTTGGTTGGTTTTGAAAAAAGTTGCTCTCAGATATTATTTGAATCTTATCACCCTCCTTATTCCTATAAATGGTCAGAAGATTAGTATTTAATCTAATGATTAACATTCAAAAAAGTTGGAACTCTTGATGCAATTAACTAATACATTCTATTTAACGTACAGAATCCTCAGTTCTTCTTTACAGTAGAAATATAGAGGAAAATTACTCGAACACAAAACTCAGTCATGAAGTTCATATTATTTATCCCTAAACTACCAATATTCTTTTACTGGTAGAAGTTAAGTGATGAATAATATTATTTTTTCTCACCGTAAAAATAAATAGATTAAAACATTTTAAATTTGATAACTTTATACATGTGTAAACAGATATTTTCAAACTTCTCTCTCGTATGCTTATTTACTGAATGTAAAAAATATACAGCTATTTTTTAAAGTTATATTTTACCACGTCAAACTTTTGCTATTTGATTCCTGTTTATGTGTATAATAAATTATTTATTAATGTTTTGTCTGGGAATTCAGTTAATTTCACATAAGGTTATTTTATGTTAGAGTACGTTTAAAATAAAATAACAAAATCTATTCCTTTTTTCTTGATTAAAACTAGCAAAAATTTCACTTTTGTAAGCAACGAGACTAAGGAATAATTATACGTCGTATATATATGTGCAGTTTTTCTTTTCCTTTGGTTTCCTACTGCAGCAAGCTTTTCAATTCACAACTAATGGATACGTAGTATTTTATGATATTAAACATATTGAGATACTCTTTACCTTTATTAATTTTCTACTAAAAATAAGAAAGAAATATAAGTGATAATTGCTTTGAATCTCACAAATTTAGATCTGAAAATATTGCGCAAAAATATGGAGAAATACAAAATTTGTACTATTCGGATAATTCATCACTATCGACTTTAAAATTTTGTCCTCTATGACATGATTGATGCTGTTTGATCACAGCTATTTCCACAAAACTGTTAAATTTATTTTTTGCGGTTGATGTTTAAATGCTTCACAATCTCTTGGCTATTCGACGTATTTTATTTTACAAAAGAGGAATCGAATAAAAAGACATTATTGACTAAAATAAATCATAGTAACCAAAAACTATTTATCAGAATAGGATAATATCGTTGGTGTTCCTCTCAGAAAAAAAACTAATTAAATCTCTATGTAAAACCATAGTCCTTTTCATTAATTCGAATTTAAGGTATCCGACGACATTCGGAACCGTGATTTTAAAAAGGCGCATAAATGGATAATTTTCGTGATATTTAGTGTCACTGAGAATAGAATACATGCATAAAATTGTTTTAAGGACATTTTGACAAAAAAATTTTATTTAAATACTGTATTTCGATAAAAAATTATCTTAGAATAACCTTTTTTCAAAATGTTCTCCTTTTGTGAAAAATGCTTTTATTGTAATAATATTTTGCCAGTATATAGCTCAAACCTCCGTACAGAGGCTCAACAATGAAGTTTGAAAATTTCACATTATTTTCAGAGTTACAACCATTTAAAATAATTATCGACGTTTTTTTCTTAAAATTTCTCCCCTCTGTTGTTGTAAAACATGGATAAACCCACTTCCAAGTTATATATTTCAAAAATTCTAGTTGAGCCTCTGTACAGTGGTCTGAGCTATATACAGGCAAAATATTATTATAATAGAAGCATTTTTCACAAAAGGAAAACATTTTGAAAATGGATTATTCAATGTTCATTTTTTGTCAAAATATTGTACTTAAGTAATTTTTTCTTGTAATAATATTGTTAAAACAATTTTATATACGTTTTCTAATCTAAGTGACACTAAATATCATAAATAATATCCATTTATATGCTTTTGCAAAATAACGGTTCCGAACGTAGTCGGATACCTTAATGCTGAATTCTGATATGATTATTTGTAGAAGAGCAAGTAAAAATTATATGCAACAATAATAAAAGCAAAATTATAATGAAACTTAAAAAAATAATTTTACTTCTTTTAGCATATTTGATTTGCTTATGTTTGAAATATATTTTGGTATTATATTAATTATTCCTAGGCATTTGTATTTAATATCATAATCTTATAATAGTTTGAGTATACACATAAAAAAATAAAGTCCCAATTCGAACATACATAAATCTACAATTCTGAAAGAGACTCATTTGTTATCAGAATAAATAGGATGTGTTATGACATACTACTTATCATCATGTAACATAGTTATTTTAAATAATAAAACATAAATATATAAATTTCTAAAATCGCATTTCCAGGTTTTCTTTCTGTGTTTCAAATTATAAAAATAAGTAATTTGTGATTTGTTTAAAATTATTTTACAAACATAAAATTTAATATACCTCCTTTTTTTTTAAAAAAAAAAAAAAAAAAAAAAAACGCGATACGATAAAAAAAAAAACTTTAGCAGCTGTTATTTTAAATATCAGCTTAAAAATAAAATAACATTTATTCGAAATATGCGCAACTCATAAGAAAGGATGGAAACCCTCCCTCAAAAGCAATTAATTTAAAAATTGCTTTTAAGAGCACAGTTAAAATATAAAATGCAAAAGATATTTGTGTGAATATTTTTTCCTTATTTTTCATCGGACTTATACGATACAATTTATTTGTAATGAATATATAATACTGGAAAATAATACGAAGAAATGCCTGTGTACATATGAAGTAAACTGCAAAGAAAAATAGCATCATGAACAATATTGATTTTTTTTAAGTTTGATAGTTCTTACAAAACAGAAACAAAAATGCAAAGTGTCCATAAATTATTGTTCTTCTTTTGGTGTTACGCGATACAAAATGTTTAAAAGATATGACATGAAACTGCTTCATTTTTCAAAAGCAACTCTTCAATTTAATAATTTTTGTATGATTCTCTTTGTACTTTTAATGAATCCATTTTGTTCTCCATTACTGACCTCCAAAAATTTTTCAGCTTGTTCAATATTTTAGTGCCATAATAACAGTGATATACCTCTGAAGCTCATATTAATTCACTAAATACTAGATACATGATCTTTCATCTAACACTACCTAGAAAAGATCAAATGGAGTGGTGTTTTGAATATTAGTGAATCATTCTATGGATCCTTTTCTATATATTGTTGAAGATTCGATTGAAGTCAAATAGTGAATCGTAAACATGTACCAACAAGTGTTATTATAAAATCAAACTTTGTGATCTTTGTCAGAAAAAAATAGTTGCTAAACATTTACATATATGCTTACACAAGACATTAAAATAGGTCGACAAATTTGCGTGGATATAATGTATTTTTATCTCAATCTGTTTTATATAATTCTAGATTTATATTTTCATTTACTTTAAAAATTTCAAATTCGAAAGTTTGGAAACTGAATAAAACATTTTATTGACATTAATTAGAGTATTATAAACTATATTTAAAAAAGCTGACACCACTTTAGAATAATAAAATTCGTGGTATCAGAATTATTATTTTAATTTGATGTACAAATATTCCTTCAAATAAACAACACTACTTTAATGATTCTTGCATAGTATAGTAAGTATGTTTAAAAAAGAAATAGCTTCGAAAAAAAATTTAAAATAATTAATCAGACGTAAAATAATATAATCAATAATAAGCGACACAATATAATGTATAGCAAGTAAATATTTAATAGTAAAATATTATAAATCTGAAAATAGTTTCAAAAGAACAGATTAATTCTGAAATATGAAGATAATATTTTATATTTTATATTAAGAACCTAAATATAGGCAATGCAAAAAATAATGTAACATTTTAAGTTATAAATGAACGTTATCACCAGAGAGAGAGAAATGTAAAATCGTGTATTAAACATACAATTTCTTAAAAGATGCTAGAATTTTAGAAATATTTTTATTAACCTTTGAAAGTATCCATGCTTTTTATACTTCATAAGATTTTTCTTGAATTTATTTACTGAACTTCAAACCGAGTTTACTTCCTTATTTTAAGGATTATAAATAAAATTCTCACGTAATAACTTTATATAATCAGATCCTTCAATTCAATAAAAAATATAGATTTGTATTATCTTTACAAATTATGCTACATTAATCATGTAAATAATATGTTTATTTCGAAGGTAAGTAGTAAAGTTTAATTTATACAAAAAGAAACGAATTCAAAATATGAAAATTACTATATAATTTCAAATAACATTAACAACTTTTATTCTCCTTTTAAACAATCAAAAAATTTTAACTTCCAAGGAATCGTTTTCTCATATAAAAAGAAGAAAAATGCTCCGAATTTCCAAGAATCTATTGATCTAATAATTAGAAAAAGTTCAACCACGATGAAAAAATTGGGGGGGGGGGGATTTCTTTTTTAACGTGTTGAAACTGTTCGCTGAGAATGTGGTCATACTTATTTCTATCCGATATTTCCTTAACTGCGGTAAAAACAATAAAAAAAACTATTCGATAGAAAAAAATTATGCTTTTTTTAATTAAAATATAATTATTTTTTTCTTAATGAACGAAAATTAATGAAATAAGCAACAAAGAATGAAATACAGATGACTTAATATTAATCCTGAATTAGCTGTATTAGTTACTTATTATAGATGAAATTTTTCATAAATAAAAAACACAAAAGCTTCGTTTGGGTACTATATTATAAACAGTATTTATAGACTATAAGATACTCAGTCTAAATTTTTAAATCAATCATAATTCTTACAGAAGTTGAACACAATTTTTTTCTCTTTTTTCCCTTCCCTATTTTGCTTGTGAATATTTGAAATTACTTTTTCCAGTTTTTTCGAAATTCATTCATAAAAAAAATTGAAAGCTTCAAGTTGCCAGTGCTTTAGGATTTCTTTCTGTAAATTATACATCTAAGAACAAATAACAGCAATAAAATGTTCTTCAAACTACTCGTATATGTGAAATCAAAACGCTATATACGTATTTTTTCATTTCTTTCATATTTTAAAAAAATTACTGTCCTCGATTTTTCTTAATGAAATATTTCCGTAACACCCTTAAAATATGGAATTATCTAAATGAATCACTATCGACATATTTATAATTATTATAATTTTCTATTCATACCTTTCATATTATTAAGGTTTATTGCATAATGTTAAACTTGATCGTATTTTTCATAGAATAATATAATTATACAGGGTGTTCCAGGATTGTTGGGACAAGCTTTAAGACGTGGTAGGGAACATCACAAGGAATCATACTTGTATAGCAACAAATGGTCGGTAACGTCATGGGAAAGTACTATCTATAACAGGTATAAGAAAAAAAAGAAACACAAAACTAAGATCATCTGAAATATTTATTGGTTAAAGCTGGGAGTTCGAGTCACTAGTGTCCCGCCTTCACTATGCCTTTTACCTCATAATGATCCATATTTACAGTGTGATACTTTCGCGATGCAATCTTTCTACTACTTGTGCATTTCCTTCTGCCAATCCATAAATCAGGTGCAAATCTGCAAGCTTGGTGTTCGTAAAACGTTCCATAATGATCTGTGTGCGATGACAATTCAAATGACTACACTAATGCACAGGTCTGTTTTCTCCAACGCTCTTGTGGACAACGCCAAATAGCGCCAATCGAAGACGTTTCCGGCTATGGGTTGATGTGCCAATCTGAATCCTTGTAATCAGGATTCAGATTAGCACAGCAATCTGAACAGAATCAATCCCTTCATACATTATTTTTAGAATTATACATGTATCTAGAATACATTCTGACTTCATGATGTGAAATTGAAAAATTTCAATCTTAGTGACTAAATAAATAATAAAACTTCTCCACATTCAAAGAATGAATAGTGTTCTTCAACTAGTGTCGTGGCAAAAAATCTGAGAACACAGAAGAAATTGTATTGTTTAATAAAGAGAAAAAAATTTACTTTATTCAAAATCTATAAATACATATATCTAGTGTTAAATCTTAATCACTTAACAAAATGTAAACTTTTTAATAAACTCAGCATTAAATATTTGTTTCTAACGAATAAGAGTTTTGATTTAAACATTTTTGAACTATATTTAACAATGCAGGAGGAAAAATGAAACTTCTTTTTATAATTCTATTTATAAATAATGAAAATAAAATAATTTTTTACATTAATTTTCTCCCTAGAGCAGTGCAATGTGTTATTACTAAAAGATTTATTAACTTTAAGCTACAATAAAGTGACAAGGATGAAACCGGAGTTGCATTTTATTTTATTGATTTCCCCACCATATTTTTTCTCAGAATTTTTATGCTCAGTCGCGTTTAATGCATATTAAATATACACTAGAGTCCTAAGTGGACGGTACGTTCCTCAGAGGGGCTCTGATGCAACTTATGGGAATGGTAGAAAGCCTAGACATGTTATTGGGGAGGGGTATTGGTCGATAGATAGACTCAATTTATCATAACTGTCACAAGAAAAAAAGGGTAGAAATTTCTTTTAGTGCTTAATTTCTTAAATAATTTTCATTAATCAACCATTTTTAAAACTTTTGTTCATGTCTAAACAAATAAAGTCTGGATGTGTAAACACTGAGGCCGATTTTAAAATGGTCAAATTAGTGCACGAAAACTTTATTTTCAATAAACTAAGTTCTAGTTTAAGCTAATTCATGAGATAATCAAATAAAGTTCAAATACTTTCCTGTATTTTGAATGAAATCAAATATGAATCATTTAAATAAATTTCACATGATGGTTTTTATAAAAGTATAGAGCTCATTTCGTTAAAAACAAAAACTAAGAATGTTAAAGGTTTTAATAATAAATATTTAGGAATGTCTTAGGTGAATGGGTATTTGATGAAAATGTTTAGTATAACAAATTACTTATTTAGTGATTTCTGTGAATGGAAACAAAACGTTTGCTTAGCTATTAGAAAGGGAAGAAAAATCTAAAACGCATTCATACTAAAAGTCTATTTTTAAATCGAACAAAACTTTACACACATTTCATAATAAGTATGGAAAAAAAACATCTTTTCTGAAAAATGGTATTAAAACTTTTACGAATCAATGGATGATAATGTAAATTAATTTGGGAATAAGCATCCTGTATGAGTCTCAACCCTATCCGTCCCCAACGATCCGATTGAAAAAAATTCTAAAAAATCATTATTTCTCGAAGAAAAGGATATCTTGCAATTGACCAACATTTCAAGAGAATTTGTTTCTTTAAAATGATCAAATTGATGAGATGACAATGTAGTTTTTACATAATTAGTAATATGTATCGCTTGTTTGAGAATACGACAGAAAATAAACCACCCAAATACCCATAAACAAATGAAAAATACGTACTTTATGAAGGTATAGAGTACACATCTACAACTAAAAATAAAAAATAATTAATACATAGAATGCAGTAATTAACCTGATCAAACACGCCTCAGGAAAATACTTCATGAAGGCATAAAGCTGCCTATAATGAAAATTAAGTAGTCGACTTTGCAAAAACTGGCTACTTTTTCTTAAGAAATGCGTTATGTCCTGTTAACTTCCGTACTGCCCTCTGCGTTTTGCTGCTTCATCACGAAGATGACAAAGGAACTGTAAGTTCATTACCGACGCACCTTGTTATCCAAAATACTGAAGGACAGATTCGACAGCCTTAAATTGCTCACTGTGTGATATATTAGAAGTTCGTACGGTGTCCTAAATGTTAACAGTTTAGTCATTTTCTGGCATTTTTTCATTAACTGCAACAGCAGCAATGATTTCTACATCGGACATAACGTCTTGCTCGGCATCGTACCTGCAAGGGTGTGACCGAATTATTCGGACTGCCCGGTTATCGGGTTTCGGACCTCTATTGTACTTACTATCTTTTAATAATTATTCTCATAATGTTTATTTTTACATTATTTATTTAAATCTTTCAAAACATATGTTTTCAATAAATCCGAACAAACGTATAAACATTTATAACAAACAAATAAAATAAATTTATTATGTTTTAATTCTCCGCCATATTTAGTTTCAAAGCTCAAAATAACTTTTTACACAAACCCTACGATAATAAAATTCAGTACAAATATTTTCCAAATAGCTATAGCTGTCTACCGAAAGAAATTTTAAACTTAAAATTACAGTAGAACTTATCCAAAGAATGTAATTCAAACTTAAACTCTCCATGATCAAAATTCCGTTAATCCATTGATCGTCTTCTCAAATACTGCAGCACCCCATGATCTAATTTTCTTCCCCATCAAATCTTAATCAATTTGAAGACCCTCATCTGACTTTAATATTCTAGGTAACTCCTAATTAAAGTTTTCTGGTACAAATTTTAAGGAAATCTGGCTTTCTGCTCCTTGTCGAAGTTAGATGTCCGGGATTACTGCGCAATTTCAAGCGCTTAAGATTTTGTGAAACTTTAATAGATTGTTACTAAAATAGGAAAGGAATTAAGGAAAACATTAATTTAATTTCTTACTTTTTTGTGTACAGATATTCATGCAGACTAAAATTATTATTATTATTATTATTATTAGCAAGTTTCTTTTAATATATGGAAAGAGATAATAACATAGGGAAATAATTGTGAAGACCAATATATATATGTATACTTTTTTCTATCACAAAGATTATTTTGACGAAACTCTCGAATGGACTCTTTTTAAAAAGTCTTAAATGTTGAATTGTTGTTGTTGTGCATATAAAGCTTTGTTTACTTGCGATGATGAAAAAACTAAAAAATGATCTCATCAAATTATTTAATATTTGGAATAGATATTTTTGATTATACTTATATTTCTTTATAAAGATTAAAAAAATTTAAGTTAAAAATCTCAAATTCATACTGCATAAAAAAATCCTTATCTGAAATCGAATGGGAAATGGAAAAGGAAATGACTATTTTCACCACATTCCTCGTCACAAGATAAATTTTAATGTGAGAAAAAAATTCTTCATTGAAAAAACCTAAGAAAAGAAATACTAATTGTTTAATTATAAATTATTGTTCAAATGATGTGGTGATAATTATTGTGAAAAAATACAAAAAGAAATACTGTGTTATTGTTGATTGTACATAAAAGTGCTTTTCTCTCATTCTGGGTTATTACTTTTACTCAAAATACGTTCTTACCTTATTTTGAGCCGTAATTCGATTTTACTTTATATGTAAACTAGTGTAAGAAACAGCTTTTTTTAATGTTCAAATTGCGTAACAAAATACAGTCAATTTCATCAACATCAGTTGAAATACAGAAAATTGCATGCACAATATGTTGTGAATAACATCACAAATAACATTCTAGCAAACAAATAGCTCTTAATGCTAGCTATTTGTTCAATAGAATTTCTTAAAATAAAAAACAAAAATACTTCTTTTAAACTTATTATGATACTACGCTTCGAATTAATGAATTTAATTTCCCCGTTCTTTTTTCTTTCACTCTTATTTATTAGGTGTTTTTTCCTGGTGGTGATTCGATTTTGGAAAAACTTTTCTTCTATCTTTAAAGATTCTACTAATTTGATTTGTAAGAGGTGGTGTGCTATATTTTTAGTTGTTTTTTTTTTCTTTTATAAAACATTTTCTTTATTATTTCAAGAATTGCGAAAAATTCTAGAATAACCTGGTGTTAGAGGTTCCTAGTAGCCAAGGTAACAGTCTCGCGGCTGGCGTGTCATGAGTTCAAGCCTAGTACCGCTGAAGTTAAATCTGTCGAGAGCTCAAACGTCCTCCCGTTGGTGAGGTGTGGAAGTTAGGAGAGGAGGGTACCAGCTCAAATGTCATCCTGGTCACTTGACCATAGTTCAAAATTACGAGGTTCGTCACCAAAAGCCCTCGAGTAGCTGAATAGTGCGACGTTAATATTCACTCACTCACTCACTAAAATAACCTGTAAAAAATATTCAATAAAATAGAAACTCATATGATTGGGGGAAAAAAGTAAAAATAAAAATAACCATTTTAAAAATTAGGATATATATTAGAAATTCCAATGCTATTATTATTAAATGTTTTGATATTTCTGCAAAGACTACTTTTAATCTATTAGTGCATTTCTTGAGAAATATTACAAAAGAATATATATAAATAAACAAATATTACAAAATGAGCGAATTGGTTTCAAGAATATATCTGTGATTTAATTTTTTTCTGCAATAAACAAAACTATTCCTGAACAAATACTTAAACTATTTTATAAAATCCATGCATTTATCCAATGATATAATTATGTAGTTCTAAATACATGCAATATATATAAATGTGATGCCTCATTATATTCGAAAAAATTTTCTCATTACGAAAGCTGAATTTTGTAGAAATAGATAGAAAATGGTCTATAAGTCTAAGAGCCCAATTTCATGCAAATCCCATGATATGCTCCAAGTGCAATCGGCAAAAGTCATTAGGGATTCCCACTAGATACCCTAACCATCACCTTATTTAATACCACGTGATAAGTGGATCAATAATTAAAATTTCTAAACTAATAAACTGCCCCTAAGTCTCCGCGACTTCCACAAGCCTAGATTCAAAATTGAATATCTCCTTAACTACGTGAATCACTGTATGAAATTTTGAATGTAGTGGTTTTAGGGCGTGTCGGATCCAAATTCCTCAAATATATGTTACAAATCACTTCTTCGTCATTGTTTTTATTAATTCATGCTATCCGTATTTGTTTACTTAACTTGACTTTTTCAATTTTATATTCATTTCCTTTTATTCAACTTGTTTTTAAAATTGAAAAAAAAATTACCACTTTTAACAAAAAGCCATAAGAACATCTAATGGATATTTTTTTTATCACCAAATGTTGGAGACATTAATTAAACGTTACAGGAAATATTTTTGAAGACTCTGTAACTTGGAAATCTTCAATCAAAATGCTGTGAATTTGAAAGTTAGATATTTTTAATGTAAGAAAAGGTACACGAAAAAAATAAGCGTTGATACTGAAAAAAATCCTGGTTAGAAGTTAGCTAACTTCTTTAATTGATTAAAAATAGCTTAACACCATGATTTAGTTTCCTCTGAACTATTTATATATAAAACAGTTTTACCCATTTTTTGATTAAAACTGCATAATTTTTGTTTTTTGGTGATTGTACTATAAAATCCCAAAAACATTCACCTTAATGATTAAATTTCCCTCCTCATGTGCTGCTACCAATTCAAATACCGATTTCAAAGCTCCTGTTGAATTTCAAATAGTTTTAGTTTTTCAAAAAAGGAAACAACAGAGGTGGGATTCATCCGATTTGCTGCGGAACAACAGAATCATTACCGGATTTTTTTTTTCAGCGTCTGGTAAATAAATATTAAATTTCTTTTTTAATTAGTTTTTTCTAAAATGTATCAAATTTTAATTTGTATGAAAACAATCATTAGGATAGCATATTTGGCTTTAAATACCAATGAATGTGGGAGAATATTTATATTTCCAAAGTTTTACAGTAACAATTTTTGAAACATTGTGACGTTCGCTCTCATTTTATTGCGTCATTTTATGTGATTTTACTTCGTTCTATCAATCATTATCCTTCCAGAAAGCCTATGCTCATTTTTAAAAGCTTATACAGATAGGCAAGAGCGAAAGCGAGTTACTTCCTTAGGTTTTTCAAACTATCTTGCTTACTATGCAATCGAAAAGAGAATTTCAAACAAAATTTCGCTTCCATTATAAAAAGGAATTTATATAAAAATTATATCCAAAATATAGAAATTTCTATTCCTTATTTTTTTTCTTATTAAAGATTTAGTGTGCAATGTATGTTTAGAAATATTTAATTTAAAATTAGAAAATTGTTTTGTTTTGGAAGTTTTGAAAAATGTATATAAAAATAAACTAAATTTTTTCTTAGTTAAAACTAATCTTTTCATTTAAATTAATGAAAATACACTGGTCTCAAAAGTTAGGGTACAATTTGTTTTTGTATCTAATTTTAAAAGGAAGGAACATAGAAAACATAAAATTAGAGTGTACTAAACAGTTTTTATTGAATGCGACACAGAAGTTTGTATAAATTTAATACAAACAGGATTTATAGCAAAAAAAAGCACTTTTAGTATAAAAATTCATATTTGTGTGGAGAAAGTGGTAGATCACAGTTTTTATGTTGAAATAGATCGAGGAAACATTACAGAAATGGATACTAATTAGGAATGTAGCCACCTCTAACATCGGCATCGACTTTCCATGCTGTCAAATAAGTTGTCGTTCAACGAAATGAGAAGTGAAGTCCAGACACGGAGTAGGCTTTGTTGCAGCTCATGTAATGTTATTTTGAGGACGACTTAAGAGTTGCAACGTGTCTATTAAGATAGTCCTAAATATGTTCTGGAGATATTGTGAGGTCTCTCTCTCTCTTTCTCTCTCTCTCTCTCTCTCTCTCTGCATATTCCATTCACTATAAACCGTGATATCAAGATAGTTCTTGAAACATTGCTTCTTAAACTTTTAATGTTTGCGACCCAATTTTCATCACACCATCCTTCTACAATAACAATGTATTGAATGCAATAAAAATGTACTTTGACACTGCTACAAATACGAATTTAAATATAACCCTCTATCTACCGACGGTACTTATAAGTACCACTCACTTTTAAGTTACATGGAATAACCATTTTTACGAATATTTTGTCGATACTTAGCAGGAATATTCTTTTAAATCCACTCTTCCAAGATAAATGGCAGCACGGTTTCTGTAATGAGTATTTTAGCGGGGAAGGTGAATAGTTTTATAGCAGAAATTGCTTTTTCAGCTGATGGCGTTTTCAGCGGATTGCGAAGATTATCATTTTTGTCCCGAAAAAATAGTTAATGTCAAACTTTAAGTGTCTTATTTTTTTATGTATCCTAATGAAGACTTTAGAAAACGATTCGACTATTTATTTTACTTGAACAGTGTATATAATTAATTTTACAGTTGAATACCTTTAATTAATTAATTAGCTCTAACGGATTAAATTTCCCAAAGTTGAGTATTTTGTTTATGTATATTTCTTAATTCTTAATGTAGTAATTCAAAAAAAAAAGTATCGCATGAAAAAAACTACAATGAATCATAATGCGGTAGATAAAGAGATAAATCATAAAAATTATCAAAGTAAATATTAAATTTTGTATACGACAAGCTCATGAAAGGCACTACTAATTATTTAACTTGTTTTTAATGTGTATTGATAAATTAATTATCAAAAACATTGTCAGTTCTGATACATTTATAAGTATATTTAATCAGTATAAGTGTGTATTTAATTTTTATTGTGTCAGAATGTATTTTAATTTGCTTCCTTTCAGTAAATTAATACTTATTTGTTTTCGACTTTTCAATACGCTGTCTTAACAAGAACAGAGCTCGGTGATGTATCATCTCTCAAATGGGAAATGAGAGGAATATTAATCAAAGGTCTTGTCCTGATACCTGTCATAATTCTTACATGTGTCAGAGTTCTTCCATGGAACACATGTAGATCAGTGTGATCCAGTCTCCAAACTATAATTCTACCACCTCTGTAACTATGACATTCAGCAAAGTATATCTTCTAGTAACTGGTGCGTTGTTCCCTCCAAATCTGCAGACATCCTGATTCACTCTCCAGTGGGAATCCGGACTCTTCTGTGAACAGAATATAAGTCCATTGCTGTCTGGACCAGAAAACGTCTTCTTTTGCTTAACATAAAAAGGCACGTCTCTATTGTTGGTTCAGGAAGGGGAGGACTCACAAATTGTCGTCTTCTATAGACTTACATTAGGAAGAACATTATCGCACTGTATCAGTGAAGTTTTTTATAATTCGTGTTCGATATGGTGCATGTCTTCTATGCACAGAATCTTCAGATTTAAACTGATCTCACAGTCGCTAAGCCACACTTCGAAACACATTAAGACACTTAGGGCTTTAACTTGTGAAAACCTCATTTCCCTTTAACCGACTTCTTCCTTAACGAATTGGATAAAGACTTATCATAGACATTGTTTTAGACACTTACTTGGGTATTCCACAAAATCAGCAATTATTTGAGGTCAATAATTGGCACATTATTAGTATTTTTATGCATAGTTTTGGCATTATTTTGCACAAAACTTAAATATGATTAAATACATACATACATTAACAATGCTCGATTTTTGCTCACTTTCTCCCATTCCTCTTTGTAAATATTCATTTCTTTAAAATAGAAGGGGTAGCTATACTATTTTTATTAAGTTTTCTTAAAGTTCCTTATTATGATTTATATGAACTATGAATTTTATTGTTACTCCCGTATATTTTTAATAGTGAGTTTCAAAAAATATAGTGCGCCTTAGCTTTTAGAAGCTAGTGTAACATATTCAAAACTAAATAAGAAAATACAGTCGAACCTCCATATAACGAACCTCTATAGCGAATTTTTCTATACAGTGAACTTTTTCCTGGAGCCTAGAACATTTCACGATTTTCTTCGTAAAATAGCCTCCCAATAGCGAAGTGCAATTTCTATATAACGAACTTTTTTTCTTGGTATTCAATTTTTTTTTCTCCCTATTTTTGAAGTATTTCTGAACATTTCAAGTTATTTTCCCTTTTAGCACATTTTATGGTGGTCATAAAGGGCGTTGTAGTGCATTGCAAAGATGTGAGGCGTATATATTATGAAACAAAACATTTTTTCAATAAAAAAAACTCAAACAAAATTAACAGATTTTATGAGTAATTAAATTTAAGGATGCATATGGTAATGTATGCTTAAAATCTATAGTTATAAAATAATGTGCTTAAACTTACTTGTATGCTTTAAATTAGAAAATGTCCTCAAAATTCATTAATTTTAATTTAAAATTATTTTCTTAATGTTGATAATACAGTGTATTCCTCAACATTCTTTTTCTTGTTTTCCTTGCACGGTTTCTCTTTCTTTTTTTGATGGGTAAGATGTATAAAATACATGAATATTAATTTTAAAAAAGGTGTAAATAATTACTTTTTTAGTCTAAAAAACTAAAAAAAACGCTTTTATTGTAGGAAATGAAAAATAAATTAAAGCTTAAAAAACACGCTTTTATTGTTAATCAAACTAAAAAGTAATATAAGAAAAAAATGACTAATGAGAAAATTGATGCCATTGTGTTAAAAGCGTGAGGTGTGCTTAGTACCACATTTTTACACTAACTCTGCATTTCGGGTGAGTGAGTATTAACGTCGCACTGTTCAGCTACACGAGGGCTTTTAGCAACGGACCTCGTAATTTTAAACCATGGTCAAGTGAGATGGACGACAACCGAGCTGGTACCCCCTCTCCTAACCTACCACACCAACAGGAGGACGTTTGAGCTCTCGACAGATTTAACGTGCATCGCTCCCCTACACGGCAGGTCTTTAGTGGTACTGTGCTTGAACTCGTGACAAGCCAGCCACGATCCGATCCGATCCGATACCTTGACCACTAGGCTACCGCGGCCATACTCTGCATTTCGGAATAAAACTAGTAAGAAATTATAACAATATCGAGTAACCCTCGCTTTTACCACAATGGCATTAAATTTTCTCGTTAATCATTTTATTCGTATATTAAGAATTATTTGTTTTATTTTTCAGTCCATTTAACTATAAAAGCGTGTTTTTTAGTTTTCTAAAACTATAATTTATTTTTTTGCTTTAGCTACATGCGGGAAAAGTTGTTTTCCGCCTAAGGAAAAAAGCAAAAAAAAAAAAAAAACTAAACTAAAAAGTTCAACTAAAAAAAAATAGTCTATCAATCGCTCATCGCATTTTTGAAAAATAGAGAAATTTTGCTATTACAGGTATTTGTCTCAATATTTTAGTATAATTTAACTTTCTCATGTAGTAACGCTACTGTTATAAATGTAACAATAGAGACAGGAGTAGTAGGAAAAGGATCCAACATTTTCTGTTAGCGACAAAATTTCTAAAATCATGAAGTGTTAGTTTTCACAGAATTCACATTTTGTACAGGTTCCTCTGATAATAATTTCAATGACAAAAATTCAAAATATATTGAATATAGTGACTCTGTGTCTCTTTTTCTATTAAGATTAATTTTATTACTTTTAATTGTGTTGATGTATTTATATATAAAAATTTCATCAGTCTGTTATCACTCGTTTCTCTTTAATCTCTGTAAGCAATTTTTAATAATTACATTTTACAGAGATGGAGTTGATTTAGATCCAGCTATCAACAAATGATAAAAATTAAGCAAGAGCTATATTTCTCCTATCCCTTATGTAAAAATAACAGGTATATATTTATTGGAATTCGTTAATTTTATTTGTTCTAAAATAACACTTACTATTTCAAAATATTCTGCATTGAAGCTTTCACTGTATATTTTTCAAGATTTAATTACTGTAATATGATGAGGAACGTATTTAATCGAACAATTTTCTTCAAAGATGATCACTATAATAAGAATATTCAGGAATATTCTAATAGAACTATACTAATCTGGGAGGCTTTTTCAGAGTTTTTTCACAACATAAAATATAGTTAATTATTAATACCAAATATAAATATAGTGATGCTTTGATACATTTTTCATGATTTTAAAACTCTATATCTCCTCTTCCTGGTAGACAGTTTTCACAATTAATGAAAAAAAGTCGGTACATTTTTTACAATTGTTTTCGAATGTTACTTTATGTAGGGCATTAGATGTGGAATTTTTTCACAACACCAGTGCTTCTTTGAGTTATTTAAAACTGTTATTTTTTTTCCTGTAAAATTTCTTATCCATTTCTTATCTGATTTATTTTTTCTCTTTTGTTGAATTGTCACATATTTTCTCTCATTCAAATAAGGTGGATAATATACAAGAATATGCATTTTCCAATAGTTCTACATATATTTCCGGTATTTCTGTAATAATGCCTTCTTTCCTACGATTAAATATTCAGAAAATCGGGTAATATTCATTATACTATTGATTGATACTTTGATACTTTCTTAACAAAATAAAGCAAAACTTTTAACAGAATTTTTAAAAAACCAATTTAATGTATAAAACGTACAAAAAAAAATATAAAGTGCGTGCTAAGTGAACGTGAAGTTGATTTTCAGTGTCAAACCCAAAATGCATAAAAAATGAAAAATCTTTGCAGAAATAAATTTTTTTCCTTTATCCTCGTTACTCCTTTATACTAGTAACCGTGTCGAAGGCTGTCTTTTCAAAATCCTTGTCACTTAACTAAGTTATTTTTTTAAAATGTAACACAGGGAAAAGAACATCTTTATATGTCTGTGGATGATTGATAAATAGACGCCGGAAACAAAAATAACCAAATTTACGGAAAAAATATCTGATTGAAAAAAAAATTCTATAGACAGTTATCGATTAGCAATAAACGTTTTTCAAATCTGCTTATTTATTATTATTATTATTTAATTCAACTTTTGTATTGAGGAATCAACACATTACAATTACGATATAATAGTTTTGATTCTATGCATTTTATACTTGAAAGAAATGTTTTTGATTGTCTAAATACTTCTTGCAATTGAAATTATGCATGCGAAAGATTCTGTTGTAAAGTAATACTTTTAAAATGTATTATTAGGAAATTTACTTATGGATTTTTAATTATATAATTGATTTATTAAAAATTTTATAGCTAAAATTTTATTTGTAGTCATTTTTTAGAAAAAAATTGCATGGAAAAGTTTAAACTTTTATAATCTTTTAAATTAATGATTCGATTCGAATTCAATACATAAAATTCTTCACTTATGATTAAATGCGAGATGACATTTAATAAAAATAGTATTCTAAATTTTAAATTACAAAGAATAATTTACCCATATAAAAGAAAATATCAAAAAAATCGCAATTATTCAAAAATTCTTTAAATATTTTTCAACAAAAGTTTTAGTATTGCTTAACTGCTAATGATTCATATTGAATTTTATGATGATCGGATAAATAGCAGATATTTCAGTATTTCGAATGTCCTTGCCTCTTAATATTAACTGTGTATTGAACAGAATTTTAATAAAATGCTACTGCATTTTAACATGCAAGAGCATTTTATTAAAATTCTGTTCAATACACTTTTAATGTCATTTTCTAGTAATTTATTGGCATTGAAATAACGCAGTAACGCATTGATTTTTCAACATCAACCTCATTATAAAAGAATACAACTCAGCGGGAATAAGAGCAAAGCTATCGATTCCAAGTTGAGAAATTCTTCTCATTTCTGTTTGAATTACTTTCTTATCGTGTATTTTAAATAAGAGGCTTAACATAGTAGAAATTGAGAGAAATACCTGAATATAAGTCTTTAAATTACTTTTTGCGATCCTTATCAAAAGCTACGACAAATATTGATCATTGATTACTAATAAAATTGCGTTTAATTTGAAGCTTCAATATTCTATAGTTTCAGTAGTCTAATTATATATCGCATTCCTTAAATCTCACAATTAAACAGAAGTTTATCTTATTCATCATCGATAATCCATATCGATAATTCTCACAAATTCTATAGCCTCCTAAAAGCTAAATTTTCAGTTGTAAATGATTTACCTAACGAAATTCCAGAATACATCAAATAATTAAAAGCTAAATAATAAGATCAGATATCTTTTATTTTAATGCTATTTATAAGAGAAAACTACTCAGTAAGAATAATTGTGATATGTTATGTTTCGACTGCTATACTTTCCTTAGAAAATGAATAATGACTATATTTGTAAAAAATAATTAAGATTGAAAATCTACTTTTAATACATAATCATTCAAATCGTTCATTATAAAAGGTTTTTGAAAATGCATTTTTTTAGATATCTTAGATATTAGAATATGACTATTCATAAATTACAGGAAAGAATTTAAAGAAAATTTTACAGATCTTAATATATTTTGAATAATACTGAGAATCAAAAAAAAAAAAGTTCAGAATTAAACTCACAAACATTGAACACAACTGAGACTAAGAAAAAACATCAAAATACTATTGTCCTTTAAAAATCTTCTGATGGTAAAATCTTAAACTTCGTTTAAGAAATAAATTGTATTTTTAAAATTAAAATAATAACCAGAGAGCAAATAATCTGAAGATCCGTATATTTCTAAGCAAACATTAAGCAAAAAAAATTTTGAAATGAAAACCAAAACACTTTTTAACGTCATTTCTATTAAAATTTTATTTAGAAAATAAATCAAAACCTTTCATTTGTGAATTAATTTTCTGATAAATGAACTTTGTACAGAATGAAATTTTTCAAATATCTCTCTCTCTCTCTCCTTATTGTATTTATAATTCGTATTGTATTTTACAGATACCTTTGATTTGTGAGTGAATATAAGAGTGGACAAATAATCTCGCTTCCTTCCCCCCCTTATCCTTTCTATACATTTTTTTTTTAACTTTAATAGTAATATTAATTAACATTAGGATCATTTTTAAAGAAGAGACTTAAATTTTAGCAACATAGGAATTATGGTCGCCTAAAAGAGAAAAAATAGATAATAAATAAAGATAGTGAATACTTTTACCGCATTTATTCTTTGTAGGGTATTTTATATTTTATTGAATGCATTAGAGAAAAATTAAAATTATCTTTAGAATAAGCATTAATTTTTACTATGATGTAGCAACAAAAAGGTAAAAAATACTAATATGTCAACAAATTATTATTATTGTACTTATGCAGAGAAAAAACGAATAACTTTTAAACAGAAATAAGGGGAAGGAATTAATTTTTACATTTATTTTTTAAGTTATAATAAACTTTTAGGAATAAAAATAACATAATATCTGTGAAATGAATTGTTTATTTTGGCAAATATCAGAATATAAACTATTTGTTCCATTATTTACTTAATAAATTCTTTTTTCATTATTATTTTCAATACATATGTAATTTATTTGCACTCAACAGATCTAAAGTACACAATTGTCACTTTTACACATTTAAAAAGATTTTTATAAAAATCGAATTATTTTTCATTTTACAACGCATTTGAAAAGATAGATCATTTTATAAAAATACATAAATGCAAAGAAAAATACATTAATTTCATTTGGATTAGCTTACATTAGCAAAAAAGAATATTCTACGAGGTTGATTATCAAAATCTAGGATGCTATTAGTTTTTAAAGTGTGATATATACATAAAAAAACGAGACTACGTGAATAGCTTAAAAAAGAGTAGAGTTGGCAACAACTGTTTTGGTGACGAAATCCCAGACACCTCCTCTATCCAGGTGGCCAGTTTCGCCTTAACCGATCATGCCAATTGGGAGAACTGCGTCATTGAATGAGCACACTCATTCTGCCGGATGTCGAATCAACATCTTGTGAAAAGAAACCAGCCACGAAAACATTTCAAATACTAATCGAGGCTTATAAAGAGAAATTTTTGTCTCGTGCACGTGTGTTTAAATGGCATAAGTTGTTTTCCAGAGGAACTGACAGTGTAGAACATTATGAACCTGCTGGGTGTGTAAGGTCAGCGATTATACAGACCAAAACATTGACAAAATTCGTGATATAAATGGGTTCCCACTAACGTCAGTAATCAGACTGTTAATCAAAACAACTGCATTGAAGTACTAAAAAGACTTCGTGAAAAAATTAGGGAAAAAAAGCCCAGAATTGGAAAGTGATGGAGGGCTGTTGCACCACAACAATGCACCCGCTCACAAGGCCCTATCTGTCAAATAGTTTTTAACCAGTAAAAACATTACTGTGATACAGAATACTCTTTATTCACCTGATTTGGCCCCATGCGACTTTTTTTTTTTTTATTTTCTACAGTTAAATCTTGCTTAAAAGGAACCCATTTTACTTCAGTTGAAGAGGTTCAGGTAAAAATGGAAAATCTTCTGAGGGACCTTCCAAAAACAACGTTCCAAAACTGTTACCAGCAGTGGCAGCACTAAATGCAGAATTGTGTGAATGCTGAAGGGAACTACTTTAAAGGTGATGATGTCACGGAGAAATAATTCTGTAAGTACAAAGATTTATTGGACTTGTCTCGCTTTTTTGTGCCACACCTCATATAGTTTCACAAGAGTGATTACTTTTTAAAGCGGGAAACTGGTTAGGTGCAGAGAAGAGATGGATCAGGCATAAAGAGGAAAACTACAACTAATGAAGATTAGATTTCTGAAACGAATGAGTCTCTAATCCTCATGGAAGTGCTCCTGGTTTAAGGTATCCGACTACCAACAAATCGTGATTTTTTTTAAAAAAATTGACAAATTTTTTTATGATTTTATTTTATATGTCATCTTATTTGCTTTATTAAAATACCTAGTTTTTTATTTTCCATTCACTAGAACAAAAAATGCAAGTGTTTTAGCAAAAGCAGATGCCATAACTTAACATAAGATGTCAAACTTTAAAATGCGCTTTATTCGAAATGTTTTTTTTTTTTTTTTTTTTTTTTTTTTTTTTTTTTTTGAAAAAAAACAAAAAGGGAGACAGAGATTTGAAAAAAAGTTTTGAAAATAATTTGCTGAAATTTTTTGTGAATGTTTTGTATAACAGTAGAAGTGTTTTGACCTTCAGATAAATCAATCACTGTCTTATTACAAAATTTACAATTCTTTATGTGAATATAATCACTGTTTTTCTTAAGCAATTTCGTATAATAACTAAGATAAAGTGCTCTAGTTTTTGTAAAAATTAAAATATCTCTTATCCTGAAGGTCATTTCAAAAAGGAAATAGCAAAGTAATACATCAAAATTGAAAAATTGGGGGAATTTGTTCATTTACTATTTGTACAGAGCGGGTCCCGTTTATGTAATTTTTTGTCAATTTTTACCCATTTTAGTGGTAATAATTTATTTTCTCTTCTTAATTTTAGCCTTTTTTTCTTAAAATGTACTAAATAAATCTAAAAACCTCAAAAAAATCTACATATTTCCATTTTTTGAAAAAAAAATTTGTCGCAAGTATTCGGATACTTTAAGGGGACACAATACGATTCAAGTGACAAAAATTGATCAAAAAATCAAATTTTTTTTTTTTTTAATTATTCTTTGCATACTTTTGTATAGTCTCCCAAAATTTGAAAGCTCTCAGTTTAAAAAACGCAGATTTATAGCTTTTACGTTCGTTTTTATTCACATTCCAATGGCAAATCAAAACTTTAAACTCGCTTATCTCGGAAAGATAACATAACTAATTTGTCTTCATTTAAAATGCTAAGTCTTTTTTTACTATTGTACCAAATGCTTTAATATTTTTTCTAACTATTGCTAATAATACATGTAACAAAAGTTGGTATGCATTTTTTAATCAAAGCAACACTTATTTTTTAAAAAATAATTAAATTTAGAATTTATACATTTTTTTTATTTTGGAATTTTCAATGTGAGCAGTGGTAAAAAGAAGTATTGCACGAATACTAATAATGTTATCACAAAACTAATACAAACTTTTGTTATACTTAGTTTGATGTACTTGTAAATCAAATTCGTGCTGTACCTCAATTTTTGTAGGAGGAGTAGCATTTTAAAATCACTTCATACACATTTTAAGTTGTTTTTTTTTTCTTTAAATTTTAAATGATTACCTTTTTTTTAAAAATTTTTCACAAAAAAAATCAGTTTTACATAATACATACACATTAGGAGCAATTAAAAAATATTTTGAAAATCATGAAATTAAAAATGTTGAACTTGAAAGTTCTTGTGATGTTCAAGCGTAAGAATTGGCAAAATATGACTTACAGAATTATATTTGCACTCTTTTAGTTGCATAAAAAACGAAAAAAAGTGACTTGATTGGTTGAAAAAACATGTTTCATAAAAGATAGGGGGGAATTTTTTTTTCATTCTTTCTTTTCCAGGCTTGACTTTGAAAAGTTGGCTTCTACTTAACTGAGCAAAAAGGGTGAAAAATTCAAGTAAAAAAAATATCTGCGCTTAAGCATTACATCTAAAATTTTAAGAAATTATAGAAAATAATTTTGTTGTCAATTTTTTTATTATTATGTAATTTATCAAAGTCTTAACACTATTATTCCAAATATAAAATACACTAAGTCCAAAATTAAGGTCATAAAATCTGTAAAAACTGATGAACCATTCACTGTGTGTTCACGAAATTTGGCGAGATTTGACATATTATAATGTCAGAAAGAGTATAGAAACATAACAATACGGAAAAGATTTTAATTGTGAATTAAACTACAAGTCATATCCACAAAAGTGTGAAATCATGAATCGGAGAAAAAGCATTTACCTTGGGAAAAGTACATCTAATATGGAGTGTGGCCACTTTAAACTGCTATACAAGCCTCACAATGAGCTTCCATGCTGATTATGAGGGTGTCAATAAGTATCTATTACAACAAAGCCCACTCTTCCAAAAGCGGGATTTTTATTCCCTGCGGGGTTCTGGGAGGAGAGCTACGCTGAGAAATGACCTTTCCTATACCATCCCAAAAATATTCAATAGAATTGTGATCCAGAGACCTCGAGGGTCAATCCATACGGCGAATATCAGCTCCTTCATGAAATTCATCAACAATGTGAGTTCTGCGTCGCCGCGCATTATCGTCCATAAAAATGGAGTACGGGTCCATAGCACCCAGAAAATCCTCACATAGGATTCCAGGATCTCATCCCTATAGCGCTGTGTGTTAACAGTACCCGCATTGAAAACGTACAGAGGTGCACAACTGCCCAATATTATGCCACCACACACTAGGCTCCCTTTGCCATCAAATCTGTCGGGTTTTGTTACGCAGGAGGGATGACAGCGAGCTCCATTTTCTCTCCTGGTGAAGACTCAACGAGAATCACTTTGGTACATTTCGACTCATCACTGGGAAAAAAACGGCTTCCATTCTTGTTATGTCCACGGCTGATGCTTTCAGCTCCACAATATCTGGTCTTTCCAGCTGGATTCGGTCAAAGGACGGCACCAGAATGGACGCCGAGCGTAAAGGCCAGTCTCTGGAAAACAGCTGTAAGCTGTTTGCCCGAAAATTCTTCTTCCAGACACAGAAGCAAGGTCACGAGCAAGCTGAGGAACCGTTGTTTGATTATGTCTTCGTGCACTTAAAGGTATCCGACTACGTTCGGAACCGAAATTTCGCAAAAGCGTGTAAATGGATAATATTTATGATATTTAATGTCACTTAGATTAAAAAATGTATATAAAAAAGTTTTAAGAATAGTATTACAATAAAAAAGTATTTAAATACAATACATTGACAAAAAATGAACATAGAATGACCTATTTTCAAAATATTCTCCTTTTGTGAAAAATGCTTCTATTATAATAATATTTTGCCTGTATATAGCTCAGACCTCTCTACAGAGGCTTAACTAGAATTTTTGAAATATATAACTTAGAAGTGGGTTTATCCAAGTTTTACGACAACAGAGGGGAGCAATTTTAAGAAAAAAACGCCGATAACTATTTCAACGGGTTGTAACTCTGAAAATAATGTGAACTTTTTAAAAATCATAGTTGAGTCTCAGTACAGAGGTCTGAGCTATAGACAGGCAAAATATTATTATAATAGAAGCATTTTTT
>BMAV01002826.1:299254-321062 GCA_019973955.1 Trichonephila inaurata madagascariensis
CTCTCGAGGTTTGTTAATGTACTCACCATGAAGCGTTTCGAAATGTCTTTTAAGTTTATTAGATTTAATACTGTCTGCTGCCAATATTTTTGAGCAAATCGTTGATAACACACAGAGGCTTTTCTCTCTTCTCCATTTACTTCAGTAATGGTAAATCCAAAATTCAAGTATTCTTGAGAATATTTACTTGATTTAATTTTCGGAACTATGCTCGTCTGTGCACTTGTTGATGCTTTATTATCGTCGAATGTTCGCTTACGACTTAAAAATTTATCCATGATTTTGTTTCAATCTCTTCTGCAGTAAATACTTAATACCGTGAATTACAACCAACGCTGAAATTATAAAATGTACATTCAAGATAGATTTGGTAGCTACAGAAGCATCGAATCGACCAAGCCTGACTGGAATTATACGAGGTACAGCATTATTACATGTTTTGCGCAGACGTCCGGTAGTTTGACCAGACTCACGCAGACGCTCGTGAGAATGACAGATGTGATGTATATGATAGAGCGCAACATAAAGTAGACTATTTTTCAATTTCTACTATAAGTTCACTCTCTCATATTTATCTTGTTCAAATTTTGAATCGTTGATAAAATACTTTTTATTCATTCATTCAAGTTCAAATACATTTATTTTTTTTTTAAATTTCTGAGAATGTGTGTGGTTTCTTCTTTACTATACAATTTTCTTGCAATAATTAAATTTAATTAATAAATAAATAGTAACAAAAAAGAATAGTCCAATACCATATACAGAAAGGAAAATGAAAAATTGCAAGGAAAATTGCTTTCTATTTTGTAGCTTAACATTGTGATTCTGTCATATGTATTACATATTTGTATTAATTGTAACTACTTAATAAAAAGTAACTAAAATAAATTTTTCTTTGCTGTGTGGCCTAAGTATAGGAATTGACTTAAAAATTTATTTTTTATATTACTTGTTCTAATGACATTTGTACTTTTAAAAATGGATGATGGAGGAAATAAATATTTAATTAAATATCATTTTGCAATCTGTTCCTATTTAAAAATTAGAGAAAGGAAAAATAACATAACATTATAACTATTATTTAAAAGTAATTTGCTTAAAATATATATTTCTTAAAAGTAACGAATTCAAAATTTAATACTCAAAGTGCATTATTATTGCATTCAATACATTATTTGGGGTGGGGGGCGATGAAAATTATGATTGAAAATTGGGTCGCCAGTAGTGAAAGTTTGAGAAGCACTGCATTAAGCCAATCTACTTTCTTCATAAAAAAGCAGAAAACTGGAAATACAGGAGATTGAATGATCTCAAATGTAAACATGCCGACTTAGAATTTTATTTATTATTATATGCATGTACATTCATTTATTATGCTCCTATATTTGTAAAAAATTACCTTTTGATTTGTTATAAAAAGCATAATTAATACATTTAATGGTAAAATACCTGACCCATTTTTCTGCCCATCTTCCCCTAACCCCATTATTTACATGATGAGAGATAACTTCGTTTAACGCTGTTTCAAATTACGCACAACTTTGATGGAACGTATACCTCGAGTTAAGCAGGGTCTTACTGTATATATAAGGGTTTTCTATAGCTAGCAAGGAAGAGAAAGAAAGCCAGGAGTCAGGTGAGATTGCTACTGATCAGGTATCACTACAAATTATTGAATATTTCAAATATTAAATAGACGAAGATTTAAAGTGACGATTGGTCACTAAACCTAAAGTAAGGTTAGGTTAGTTGGGATAATTAAATTGATCCTATATAAATTAAAGTGGTCGATTTTCATAGTTTTCGTATAATTTGTGCATCTTGTTATTGCTCCACTTGTATAGTTCATATTGAGACATTCTTTTCTTGAATTTTAGTGAGTCAGTGTTGAGAATTTTTTATCAATAAATAAGTTAATTTTTAATGTCTGGTATTCTTTCCCTTCCTCCCACACATCTAGGCGGGCAAGAGAGAGGGTAACCCCTCACAAGTGTACTGAATTTTTTTAATTTGATTTTTACTATAATAATGGAGTAAAACCTTCTGAAATGTTCATTGATAGCAGCAGCACTTCAACATATATGGTAATCATGAATTTTCCTGTTAAAATAAGATAGGTAAAAGTATGTACAAATGTAAATATTCTATGGGATGCTACAGTGTGTGTGTGTGTGTGCGCGCGCAATTTAGATATTACAATAGAAAACAGTTCAGTAAATATAATAAAGTAGATAGTTTAATACAGAAAAACTTAATTTAAACATTCAACTCCAGAAGTCAAAGTAACACAGTTAAACTATCTTTAACTCAGTGACACAACAGTCCATGAGGGCCAAGGCCTGCTGCACCCATCTCAGTTTTCATGACCTTGGTCACTGAGGTGCATGAGCAGATGTTCCAGTCAGGTGTTCAATCTGATGCAAAACCCCCAGTGCTTGTTCCCAAGCAAGCTTGGCACCATTTATCCACGCACTGAATGAATGACAGGTTGCCTTGCCCAGCCCGGGATTTGATCCCCCGACCTGTGGCATGGAAGCATGAACCATGAACAGGGTAAAAAATTTAAGTCATTTTAATTTATGAAATTAATTCATTAATGAGTTTCTTTCTAATAACAATTTATTTTTTTGGTTACATTGCAATATTTTGCTCATTCAATAAAAAATATTTTAGTTCTAGATTCATAACAAAAATTTTATCTCTTACAAGTAAAATCATACATCTCCAGACCACTTTATATGTAATAATTCTCTTTTTAAATTAATTCCATTTCGCACTACAATGAATATTAACAAATAAAAGCCCACATAATTCACAATCATGTACAATGAGTTACTGTTAATACATAAAAGCAAAAATACAACTTCAACAGTCAAAATCAATAAGAAAAGATCGATTGAGATTTAATACCAACATAAATTTAGAGTATACCCACTCTTTCTTTTGATAAAATCTTTCATTAATATATATAAATATGTTTAAAATCAGATTTATGATTAGTCAATCATATCAAATATATTTGTAAAATTATGAAAAGAAGCTAAATATTCCACAAATAGGAGAGGGGGAGAGAAAAACCTGTTAATTAACACAAAATATTTTTCTATATGCTGATAGAATTCAATGAAGTAAAATCCAATTATTGCCTTAAAATATATTTAAAATTAATTACTGTTCCAATTACAAAAAGAAAATTTTCCTTATTAAAATAATTCATCCTTAAATGGAAAATAATATCATTGATATTTAAGAATTAAATTTGTAATCAGACTTATATTCTATTTTTTCAGTCAATAATATATAATGTTATTCTAATTAAATTTGTTGCAATGAAGATACACTATATAGTTTGGGTTTAAATTATAAATAATTTACATTCAATATTATACCCAATAGTAGAACCCCCTTCAGTATAGAGAGCGCTGCTTGTAAAAACATGCTTTGTTTACACCAGAAATCTTCTGTATGTGACCGAGTGCAGACGCACTCCATATTCCATTAAACTTATTATTTAATCTTTATGCTTGTCTTCGATGATTTACTGAATTTAAATTGAGTCTAATAATTGTGATGATATATATGAGCGTTGATTGATATAAAAGCATTCTACCACTGATTGATTGAACCACTGATGCCTGAAACACCCAATATGCTCAAAAGTGAAATACAGCTTATATTTTATATATATATATTAGAATAAAAATTACTTAAAAACATAACTAAAAACATTTAAACTAATAAAAAAAAAAAAAACATTTGATTCATTACCTATTTATTTGACTAAGCATAAAACCATTTTAGTTGAACTTCCCAAAATTGAACTAAAATATACTCAAACAGCAATTAAACTTATATGCAAAAGAAAGCATTAAACATATAAAAATATTCATAATTTTTAAAATTTATTTTAAATTATATAAATCTATTTATTAAAAAATATTTTTACAAAATGTCAATGGTATTAATTGTTAATCATTATTTAAACAACTTTTGTACAAACAGAAATTATTAACTAAAACTCAAAAACAGTTATATAAATTTTTATTATTTAATTCACAATAGATGAATGAAATCAAAATTTAAATAAAGTGACATAAAAATTATTGTGAACTAAATGAATTAATTACTAAAAAAACTATTATAAATAGATAAAAAAAATTTCTAAACTAAAGTACAAAATTTTCATCCCAAAAAATTGGAAGTTGAAATCGTTACTAGATTCTGTTTTTAAAATAACTATTGTGTAACTGTTTTTCCCATAAAAGATAAAGTTCGTAAAATTTATTTGATGAACAATTTTTGGGGGAAAAAAAATGTGTTGGATGGCAAATGGAATGTTTATAAAAAATATAGATATAATACTCAGTAAATTCTTTCTTAACAATCACACACATTGGGATAAATTAACATAATAGATGTAATGCTGTTGAATTTTGCAATAATACAAATAAGAAAAGATGATATCATAGTAAAGCTCTCATTTATAAAAGAAATGAAATATTTTATTTAAACAATAAAACAAATGTAAAAATATTTACAAAAAGTAAGGAATGAAGATATATACATTCATGAATCAAAAATTAACCAAAGATGCTATTATGCAATTTAAAACATTATTAGCATGATTCACATTAGGACAGTGGTTCCCAAAGAGGGTTCCACGAAAAAATTTAAGGGTTCTGAGTGACCAATTTTATTTGATTAAAAAAAAATAAGAATGGTGTTCGATATATTCACATTTTCCACGGAAAATTTACAATCAACCCCCAGAATTTATGTATTTTTTTTTTTAATACAATATATCGGTGTATGGATGTTTAACCGGGATCAAACTTTTGATCCTACCAATAGATAGCCATAGTGGCATATTTAAAACTTCTTTTCTGGGTTAAGGCTTTGACGATTGTCTACGTCCCTTAGCTTCTTATAACTGCACCAGTTGACAGTGGTGTAACATACCATTTGATTTGATTTGCTGTAATCCCTGTGATGAGAAATACTTTTCTTTAGTGGGTTTTCCTTTTAAACCTAAATTACTAACAGATTAAACAAAAGTCAGACAAAGAATCGGATAGGAAGATAAAAATTTTATCACTGTTAATATTATAGTATACTTTATATCAGACAGATTAAATAATATGGCATGGCTATCTACACTTGCATACCATGCTGATATATTTGGAAAATTGAATGAATTATGTTAGGCTCTGCAAGGAGAACAAGCCAACATATTAGAAACAAAAGATAAATTGGTTGGCTTTTCAAGGAAAATACAATATTGGATTTCAGCTGTGGAGCAAAATAACTTCGAATGTTTCCAGACACTTTGTGATATTCTCGAAGAATCTGAAGTGGATTTAGATATGGAAATCCGTAATGGTATAAAAACACATCTGTCCAGTTTACAGCAATCACTCAGTGATTATTTTCCAAACCTAGAGAATCTAGATAATTACTGGGTAAATCCTTTTAAAATAAAAGAAAAACCAAAAGGATTTAATTCTATGGATTTTGAAAATTTGATTGGATTGAATTTGGATACACAATTAGAAGTCAAATTTAGAACAGTTTCAGTAAAAATATTCTGGTCTGATTTGATGAATATCCAAATTTAGCAAAACAGGCTATTTAAATTCTATTGCCGTTTGCAACCACTTATTTGTGTGAAGTTGGGTTTCAAAAATATGTTGCGACAAAAACCAAACATTGTAACAAACTTGATGCTGCACTGGATATGCAAGTTCAGTTATCAAACCCAATGCCCAATTTTAAGAGAATCATGGAATCAAAGAAGCAGGTGCATTATTCACATTGAAGATTTTCCATTTATTTTAGTTTATGTTTTTGTATTTTTATTAATTATTTCTATGATAATTTTTTTTTGAGTTTTCTTAATTCAATGAAATCTGAAATACCAAAATAATACTTGTTTCATTTAATATTGTATATTAAATTTTGAAAAATTGTTGATTAAAAAATATTCAGGGTTCCGTGATCATTGTGGTATAGTCTCCATTCCAATGCTACACTAGTTTGGGATCCACTGTGCAAGGAATATCTTCATCAACACTCAAACACTCAATAGCCTCCTCTCTATTTTCTGATGCCACCCAACGCTTGTAAAGTACTTCCTGAAAAAGAAAATATCTTTATTCATTCACTACTTAGAAACTACAGAAAAATATATTCAATGACATGAAGAAAAACAAAGTTACAATAAAACATTGTAAGTAGCACAAAACATGTTGACTTGTACATGAAAATGTTACACTTAGATTCTTATTCCTTGATAAAATTTGACTAAAATATCAGAAATTTTATAAGTATATATAAAATTTAAAATGTGCATGAATTATAAGTGTATATGTTACTAATTAATGGGTGAAGATATACAAGAAAAATTAAATATAAGATGTCAAACTATAAAACAATGTAACCCCATTTTTCCTATAAAACTACTTTAAATGAATAAAGAATAAACAGATTACCAATTTTTATCTAACATACTACATCCAACAATTCAAATATATCCTTAATTTTAAATTACAAATATTAAAAAATTAAAGAATATTTAAGACAATTAATATTTAAAAATTACATTTTTATATAATTTCACAGAAATATTACTTAAATAGATAGTTCCTCTTTTAAGCATTTTTTAATTTACAATGAATACTTTTAACTATCTTTCATAAAACAAAAAATTATTTTAGTTTATGATTTTCCCCCAAAAATTTTAATTTAAAAAAAGTATGAATTCCAATTAGTAGAAATTTAAAAAATTAAATTCCAATTAGAAAGAAAAAACAAACCTCAAGTTTGAACTTTGAAACACACGATGGGCTGGAATATTGAGTATCTGTCATCGTATTCGGTTTTATAACGTAGAGAATAAGAAGACCCTGTAAGAAAGCATTGTTTAATAAGCATTCATATAAATTATAACAAAAAAATGCTTAAATTACAGCAAAGCAGTTTGATACATTAGTTTCTATTGCTCCATAAAATTGTTTACATACTACCCAAAAAGGATCTATGTTTGACAGCTACTTAAAATTTGAAAAGCAAAGACATTTTAAAAATTTTAATTAAAAATAAGTCACTTCAATGAAACACACTTTATAATAACCAATAATAATAGTAAGAAGAGAAACTAATTCATATAAAAGTTTAATAAGATAATCTTTTTACAAAACAGACACAAAAAAAAGTACTTCATCTAATTAGTAAGAATTGTTTTAAATTTCAAATATTCTAAAATGTTACATAGTATCAATAAAAGCTTTTAATGAGTCAAAATTGGCAAAAGCAATAATATTTTTGCTTTTTAATTAAAAACTTAAAAATTTTATTTTTTTAAAATTTTGACCAAGAATAATTTTTTTACTCTTTTTAAGATTTAATGAACTGAAATAAATTACTGAATTTCTCATTGTTGTAATTAAAATGATCATTAAAATTTTAAAAATTGAGACACTGCTTTTTATTAAGAAATATCATATCTTTGGAACTTTTTTTTTTTTTCTTGAAGAACCAAATTATATATACCATGCCATAAATCTACTACATCAATTCAAAGTTACTCTAAAGGTTTCACTTTCATTTACATTCTTTTTGCCCACATTAAATAAATATATATGTTGTTATATACAACAAATCCATTCTGGTCCTAGAGATAGGACTCAGTTCATATCACACTTTCTTTTACAAGAGACTATTTCATTACTCATTTGAGCAAAGTACATTTATTATTTGAAATATTAATTATTGTGATTTCATTTTTCTTCTATTCACACATTGAGCTTTCATTAACACAAAACATCCTTGCTGGGGCATAATTTCCATTCCCCACCCCACCCGCCCCACACACAAATTGAATGGCTTTGCATTTGAAATGATCATTACATTTGTTTTGTTTTAGTTTCTGTGTTTCCTTTTTATTCACATTTATGACCAAAAGGAACACTAGCTCAATAACATTTCAACTAAAGCTAATGATTACTAAAGTCTTCGATGTTCATTTAAAAATCAGGTGCTGCAAATGACTGGCGAAAAAGAAAACATTCGACTCCCAATTCCACAAATTGTGTCCCCTTTCTCTTGAAATTTTATAATATTCTTGAGCAATATGCAATAAATAAAACCCATATGCTTTCCAGTAATATTTACTTATGTCTCGGGTGCTTTCCCTACACACAAAATTCCCTGCATCGCTTTTCAATTAAGCACACCATTGTTCGAAAATTGGGGAAAATCCTTTAAATGTGAATAACTTCAAAAGATAAGAGCATCCATCACACATGCATATCTCAGGTTTATTTGCAAAGAAAATGGTGTGTATTATACACTAGAAAATACAGCAGACATTAAACACAAAAGTCACAGGAAAGCAATATGCAATTACCCAGATGGCAATAACATTGGCAATAAATGCATAAATTTCAATTGTATTCAAGTGATTGCTGCAAAAAATTTTCAGACATGATTATGACTGCATGACAGGAATTACCGAATTTTGAACACTAAATGCTAGTTGGAGGTAAAAGCATGGGTATTTCATTTTGAATATTGTTAAGAAATTCAATAGTCTTCGAACCACAGTATTAAGAATATGGTGAGAATATATAATTTTAGGCACTACCACCCACCATGAGCAATGCAGTGACCTATCCTCTTTCTACTTAATGACTTTAACTGGTGACATTTGTGTAGAGTAGTGTTTATATACCAGTAACACTGCATCAAATAATAGCAAAAATCAATGTAAAATGTATCACAGATGTTTCTATGATGACAGTTAAGCAAAATTTGGTGTTAAAGGAATATGGAGGCAAAAGACAAACTTGAATGCCTTTACAACAACAAATCATCAGCTACACTACATCTGACAGCTGGAAAAAATATCAGACCCTAAATAACTGGATAAATGTTGCTCGATCAGATGAGTTACAATTCTGGTTGAGAAGAGGTGGACCAAAATTGTCAACTAGGCCCCATGCTAATGGTGGCTCTATAATGGAATAGGTTAGTTTTATAAGTCAGGTCTTCTGGTCAAACTTAACTAATTGCTGACTGGAAATATTAGTAACCATTCATGGACTTCATGTACCAAACAATGATGGAAATTTCCAGGATGACAATGTGCCATGTGAATTGGGTAAAATCATTCATGACTTTACCCAATCCACATGGATATAATTGATGGATAATGTTTCACTTTCTAACTTTATGTAGAGAAGAAAGTTATTAGAAAACAGAACTTTTGATTACCAAGGTAATTTTAGAGATGTCATTAGTAATGGAAAATCTAAAAAGCTATTGTGTGTATCTAGATAACACAAGAGTTAAGCCAGATGAAGTAAACATGATGAAAAGATACCTCTTCCAGAAAAACAGTCTAACTTAAAATGATACCCAATGATGATTTCTAGCAAAAGTCTCCCTTTACATTGCAAAAATGTTATATTAATCTCTATAATACCTGCTTTATATAGACAAGTATTTTAAAAAGTAGATATTTTAACTAAATATATATATCTTAGGGTAAAAAGCTTTGTTTGCTTATTTTCCTAGAAATCTCTTTTTAAGTACTTTCTGCAGAAAGACAGAGAAATATGGTTATTATTTTCTTTTTAATTGATTCTAACAAATAATATTCAAGAATACTGCTTTCCTCCTTCCCTCATAAAATTTTAGCAACATAAGTAATAAGTCTTCTTTTTCTTTTTTCTTATCCCTCTGGTCTGAATTAGACCAGATCCATGAATTTATTCACCCTTAAAAAGTCTAAAACCAAAATAAGTCTTCTAAAGGTCTTCTTGTACTAAGTCAATGCAATCAAGTAAATGTTGTGGTATAGCCTCTGCATCATTTTGACACTATGGGAGAGCATAGACCACCATGGTACACCAATGGCATCACATAGAAAGTCAAGCAAAAGTAGTTTGATCTCTCCTGTCACCTTTAAAATTGATTGATGCTCCAAGGCACTGACTAAGATACCATGGATATAGTGGTGGTTGTTTCCTGGAGATGTTTATGGAAGCTTTACATTTCGAGTATAGTTCAAGATACATCAAAGGATACTCCTTGACATGAGCCATTGAAGTACCACCATTTGCAAGATCATCAGCAATGTCATTATATTTCAAATTCACATGGAACAGAATCCATTGCAGATTAATTATGGCAGAACCAGACAGTGATCTGAGTTTATAAATAATATTTATTCCCTTGTGATCTTCCATTAGTCTCCAATTGTTTAAATATTGAATAGCACTTCGACTGCCCAAAAGAATCCAGATTTCACCAATCAAATGATTCTCAGAAACACAGTCTAGAGCCATGTCAATGGCAATCAATTCAGAGCTGAAAACGGAACAGTGATCGGTATTCCTGTGTTTAAGTAATATTTCCTCATTTCCAAATTTAATAAATGCTTAACTTTCAATGTATTCCAGATTCTTGCTACCATTTGTATAAAATAAGAATAGCTCCTTCAGGAATACTGTCAATCACCTCCAGAGCATCCTGTCTCAAGTATTCAGGATGTTGAGTGGACTTATTAGTATAAGCAAATAATTCTGTATGAAAATGTACTTTAGACAATAGAGTCAAATGGTGATGCAATGGGCTTTAAAGTATTAAATTCCACAGAAGTTTCAACAACTCTCAGCTCTATAGCATGACTGACTGGACTGTTACTTTCTCTGGTTATTTTGCCATACATTTACAAAGTTTGCTATACGATAATGATTATGATAGCTCAAAAGCTTGCTGAAACATTTTGTACAGTTAGAAATGCAACTTAGCCTCAAAGGTTGCAAATCAGCCTCATAGAGAACAATATTTGCTGGGGTACTAGTTCTCAAGCCTTGTGATTAAGCATGCTGTGCTCAGTTGCACTCTTTCAAGTTTTTTTAAGGTTTGTATCTGAGGCGACATGATATATTTGGCATCCACATTCAAGTATAGGTCTAATTTAGGAGATAAAAGTTGGTTGTCTAAAAATTTTCCATTTGCTACTATCAATATGTGTAAGACATAAACCAAATTTTTCATAAGTGTTATTGAATACTTTCTGATTAT
Organism: Trichonephila inaurata madagascariensis; assembly: GCA_019973955.1. Classification (NCBI taxonomy): domain Eukaryota; kingdom Metazoa; phylum Arthropoda; class Arachnida; order Araneae; family Nephilidae; genus Trichonephila; species Trichonephila inaurata. The sequence continues at coordinate 310,343 of BMAV01002826.1, forward strand.
TTTACTGACAATACCCATCAACATTCACTAAAAAGGTCTGAAAATGAAATAAAATTCCTTAATATAACTAAACTCCAACAATTTATCAATATATGAAATAGAAAATAATTTTGTTAAAGTGTACCTGAAATTCCAATTGCTAAAAACACTTTTGAAATGTATAGAATTGTCTTTTAAATAACTTATTGTCTGTCATAAAAAGGAAATATTATATAAAAATAAAAATAATATAATTACTTTTCCTGCAGTGGAATTAACTCTGTTTAAAGCAGCAAGAGAGAACCATGTCAAATCTTTAACGCCCTTTATATCTTTCAAATTTTCCTTTAGAGTTCGAACAAGCACACTATATGTAGCATGATAAAATGGTGGCCCATCCTTATATAAAACTGAAATGAATAAATATGTATATTTATCTTTTATTACTACTAACAAGTGAACTTTAAGTAAAATGAATTTTAAACAGAAATATATTTTTTATAATAATTAATTAAAGTTACACCTCATGTTAAGCTTCATGCAAAATTTAACAGAATATATTGTGAAAAGTCTTAATTTACATTCAAAATTAACAATAACTTAATTATATATTTAATGAAAATTAATCTTAAACTTTATTACTTAGATCTACATATCTGTAGAAATACAGTGATAAATTAGAAATGATGTTCTGAAATGAAAAATTATGCTAATAAATTATTTGTAGTAATGATAAAAAAAAAATTTATAAATACACATATTCAGAAACCAATCAATAATTATAAAAATGTAAGCAGGGGGGATATAGATTAAAGCTATTTAAAAGGCATTGTTACCTAAAAATACCATTCAAGATCAGAAAAATGTACAAAATTAAAATACCAATAAATATTTTTCTGGTCTTACTAATACAAAAAATTTTAATACTCTAAATTTTTTTAATAAAATATAAAAAAAGCTAGAAGTTTCAATTACCATAATCAGCACCAAACTTAATGCCACTTTTTACAATCCAACCTTTGCTTCTGAAATGATGATAAGCAGTATACATAACAGGAAAGTTAGGTGACAGCTCACACATTTTGCTCCATAGCTGTACTAAACTTAAAAACTAAAAGAGAACAAATTAATCTATTACAATTCAAAATTTTTTAAGAAATTTATTGATTTGTTGAATGATTTTTTTTAATCATGGAAGGATCTAAGACCATTATGTGCCAAACAAGATATAACTAAGTCTAGAAAAATAGAAGCATTAATATATAGTCTATATATATAATTAAAATAAGTTAAAACCTTTAAAAAAATTTAAGCAAGGTGTGTAAAAATAGAGTAGAAAACAATACAAGACATGATGGATAAAGTCAATGCAATGAATATATTAAGTTCTCATTCAAATGAAACCCAGTCAGTGCATCTAACTTTGCATTACACCTAAGGTGACACCACATAACTGCGTATATGGTGGCACTAACTATTGGTAGAGATACTGACGCCTGCACAACGTTTGATGCTTCATAGCGACTTTGTGGTTTCACGCTGAAGAGAAAGGTGGTCACACAAGCTATTGTCCACTACTGAACATGCAAGCAAGAAGGAACAAGGAGTTATTCGATTTTTAGCGGCGGAGGGAGTTGGAAGCCGTGAAATGCATCGACGGATGAAGGCAGCGTACGGTGAGTACAGTTTGTGTCATTAAAGTGTTGTGGAATGACGCAAAAGACTCCTTGATGGGCGCGAGTTATTGGAAGACGATGCTCGACCTGGACAGGCTCATGGTGTCATCACACCGGAAATGATTGCGGAAGTGAATGCTTTAGTCTTGGACAACCGCAGAGTCACAATGGGCAAGATCCATCAGCTGTTGGGTATTAGGGTGGGCACCACTCACACCATAATGCATTAACACTTGAACTTTTGAAAAATTTGTGCACAGTGGGTTCCCAACCAACTGACCGCCGAACAGCACAATACTCGAATGATGCTGTCATCTCCAACGTTATCATGAAGAGAAATACGGCTTACTATCACAAATTTCACTGGTGAGGAAACATTGGGTCACTATTTTGAACCCGAAAGCAAGCATTAGAGCAAGCAGTGGAAACGTGCAACTTCACCATCTCCAAAGAAATCAAAGGCCATGCACACCAGTCCTGTAAGGTCATGATGTCCTACTTTTTTTACCACAAGGGCCCACTGCTTATCGAGTTTCTGGAATAGGTAACCACCATCAACGTTTAGTATTATCAAGGCACTTTACAGAACCTTAGACGAGCCAACAAGTCAAAATGCCCAGGCCTGTTGTCCAATGGCATTATTTTCCTGCATGATAAATATGCCAACAGTTTTGGCAACTATTTGAGTATGCATACTGTGTATAACTACATTTTTGAGCTATTAAATCGTTACCATTACTTTCCACTAGTTACCGGGTTTCATTTGAATGTCCCTTATATTTAAAAATCAGTGTCATATCTGAACTATTTAAAAATTGTGATAGGTTAAAATCAATGTAGTTTAAAATTATGCTTTGTGAAAATTAAAATGAGGGCAAACACAAATGATATGCTTAACAGTAAAAATATGAGAATGGATGGTAAGCAGGAGGTTGGCTCCCATCAGGAGATTATATTTACTTGGGGGAAGAAAGCTCACAGTAAACCAGGTCAAATTTAAATCACAGCTGGCGAGATGTTGCACAGTCAGTTGTAGTAGAGTAGGAAACTATGCCAGTCATACAGTTTTTGCTAAGGATTGGAAATTTCCACAAACAAGCCATATCAGATGGTTTTTAAAATGTCTCCTAGAGCATGACATAAAGTGGGTAGTGATTATTTACTAAGCTTTTTATATTCCCACGATTTCCACAGAAACAACAGCATTATCCTTTATCCTTTGACAATTTAAATGTTTCTCTTCCCTTTAGTTTACAACTACAGATTTCTATAGTCTGTCTTTTCTTATGATGGAGGAGATGATTTACAAGAAGTTTGAGTATTTAGTTACTTTGCTAATTTATTTCCAGATTTTCTCTCTACAGAGGATGGTTGCTATGGGTGTTAAGAAAGGTGTAACTTTGATTTTTCTCATAGATTTATTATTAAGTTGTAGAATGATGATGATTGAATCTGTTTGGATCTGCAGTGAGCAAGAAGTATTTTTTTTTAGATGTAGGCATAAGAGTCCTTGGCTCTTGGAAGTAGAATTGTTTCAACCTTCTTACAAGCTTCAGGATAACCAAAGGTCATTGACCACCCTCTTGAGATGCTGAATCTTTTCCCCAAATTCCATTTAGAGCATTACTTTAAATTTGCCAGATGTTTGCCATTAAAATTAACAGAAAAAAACTTTTTGGTGCATTGCTCATAATACATTTGGTATATGCATTTTACACATAAGGAAGAACCTCTGCATGCAGTTTGACTGTGCCCAAATTTGCAGGTAACAAAAGCAGAAAAGTGGGTTCAGAATGAAAGATCTGACATTGAAACCAATATAGACTTTTATTTTAGGTAATAGAATGAGTGTAGAAAATGTTAAAGTGAATAGATGTTGATTTTAGTAAATAGCTATCCTTTTAAACCATTATTAGTTTAGCAGATGTTACTTCTTGGTCATGTAATTATTCCAGTATTTCAAAAGCTGATAAATTAGAAAAAACAGAACAATAAATTACACCTCTGAAGGTATTCAAGGTTGAATGGAGTGTAGTTGATATCAATGGTGTAAACAAATTTAGTTGGTTTTAATAGATTCTAGGATTCAACTTCAGTCTCAGTGCATAAAAACGGTCCTCAAACAGCAGTTTCTTTATTGGCCTGATAGAAACAGGAATTCTAGATATAGCTTTATTATTAAAAAAGGTGAAATAGTAGAAATATTTTTTGTTCATCTAAATGCAAAATAAGATATTTTGGAATGGTAGAATTTAAAAATTTTTTAGATGGGAGAAATTGACAATGAAAATTTTCAGTACCCATAAAGGGGTGCCTATGGAGATTCTTTAACATTAAGGTGGACAAAAGGAGGAGTAAATAACCAAAAGGGAAAACCCTCCCCTATCAATCCCACAGCTTCCAAAGAACATGCCTGGCTATCTGTCAGCAGAGCTAACCTATAATTCAAAAGTCTATGAGTGATCTTTGTCCTCAAGAGTAAGCAAGTAAATGGGACTGTATTGCTGCTGTGGACAATACGGCATTGTGAGAACCAAATAGGCAGTTTGAAGAACTGTACAAATAGCAAGGAATTGTAGCTCATAGTTCAGCAGAACGTAAGTCTTTTGACTGACTAGGTAGAGAAACTGTGATGTGCTCATCGCGATTTCAACTAATATCCTATTGGGTTCTTTGGGGCCAGAATGGCAATTCTTTCCAACTCGAGAAGAAAAACGTGAGAATGCAAATTAGGAATCTTATAAATAGTAGAAGTTTAGCGTACGCGATGTGGCTATGAGAAGTGAATATACGTGGTCTATGTGTACAAACTCCCCAGTTAAAGTGAAAGGAAACCCTGAGTTCAAGATTTAATCTATCCATACCTGTGTGATCAAGTTAAAGGTGGATACCATTCCACAAGAATAAAACCCACATCAGTTAGAATCAAGCACATAGCTGTTTACCCAAGATATAGCGGTAAGACTGTTAAATTGAATTATTAAGAACTATGTAGTTACTGAGATTAGAAATAGTTGGTAGAGTTAGATATAGTGGTCAGTTACACGATTATTTAGTAATACGTATAGTGTGTCTTTTCACTTCAGATTCATTTGAATTGAATAATAGTACTATTATTGTATACTGTTTAAGTTAAGATCTTAATAAAGTGATATTAAGATGAGTGATATGGCTGCTTCTTCGTTCTTTCCAACAGATCTAGGTGGTGAGGATAATGTAGAAGTAGGGCACCCCCAGCTAGGTGCCTTACAAAAGTCATAAAAAATAAAGTACCAAAATTTTTTCCATCATAAGCTGACACAAAAATGAAAGAATAAATTATTTATCAAACAAGTAAAATTCAATTTACCGCTAACAGAATTTAATGCAAACAAATTTGTAAAAAATTCATTTACCTTCAAAGGAATGTAATAACACATTTGACAAAATAAATACTCAAGTATTTTAAAATTTATTTTATTATATGAAGAATATAAATAAAATCTTACTTTATCTTTATCTTTAACAATCAGACATCCAAATCCATATGATAAAAAATAAGCCTGTAAGAATTAAGACTTTCATTAAAGTAATGAAATGAAAAAAAAATAATTTCATCAAAAATGAAAAAAAAATTTTTTTAAACAAAAATAAAATTTAGCAATGAAAGAGTTTTTTTATCAAAACCAAAAAAAAGTTGAATAGTCATTTTTTAACTGAAAAAACACTTTTGTATAATAATTCATTGTAGTTAATTAAAAAGCATAATTATATTTATATTGTGTTTGCATTAATGTATAATTATATATAGACAAATTTAAAATATTATCATTGAAAAAATGTAGTATTTTAAATCAATCAATTGATCAATTAATTAATGGCATTAAATAACACCAAGTGAAATCTGCACCCAGATGTTGGGGAGCCTGTTTCATTTGCATGCTTTATGCAGTGAAAGAAAATGTTTGTCTTATGGTGCACTTTACTCTTACTACAAAATTACAATATAGTACATTAAAACTGCAAAATAGTATAATCCTAATATAAAATAAATTACTTGTATTTCTCTGTGTGTGAGATAATCAATAATTCATTAAACAATATCAGTAAACAGCACTGAAAATGACGAACCTTACTTTAGACATTAGTTACAAATAGATTAAAAAAGTTTTTAACAGAACAAAAGAATTCATGCCTTATTTAATAAACTTTAAAAAAATTTCATTATTAGTAACCAAAACATTCCTGAGTATATGAACTAAATATATATAATATTAGTATTAGCATTCATAAAAACATTATTAGTAACTTCAAAGAAAATTTCATTACATTAAACAGAGAATGTCCTTACTTCCTGAAATGTAAGCTGGAGACTTTCTTTTCCATTAGACAGATATTCTTTTGAATATTCATGACTTTCATCATCACTATCAGGAAAGACTGAAGCTTCATTAGCATCCTTTTGATTTTCCCCATTTTGCAAAGTATCTTCATCATCACTATCAGAAACTTCAATTACATCTTCTACAGATTCTGTAGGCTCTATCCTAAAATGTCAAAAACAAATTTATATTTACAAATAACACAAAAATTACATTTTTAAATATTTCATTGCTTAAGTAAAGTAATTTAGTCAACATGAATTTAATACAAACCTTTTAATACTTAAAAAACTATCAATAAATACTTCTTTAATAATCAGGACAAATCTACACAATCTATTACAAGGAATTATATCAAATACTCCTAGAAAATTTCAATACAAAGAATATAATGTAAAAATTTTGATCTAATTACAAACTCATTGAGAAAATTTAACACTCTGAAGGAGTACAAATATATATAATTAATATTTAAATCTAACAATCATGTCTATTGATTGATCATTCACTAATGTCACACTTTAAAGCAACACACAGATTATTCACAGTGAACTTCATATTTTTGAATCAAAGTCCAGTAACAACTTTCTCGCTATTTTATCATTTAACAAACTAATTTTAAATTTTAACCTAATTTTATTATTTTACCAATTCAATTTAAACGATGTGGCTGCGGTAGCCTAGTGGTCAAGGTATTGGATTGTAGCTGGCTTGTCATGAGTTCGAGCCTAGTACCACTAAAGACCCGCCATGTAGGGGAACGATGCACGCTAAATCTGTCGAGAGCTTAAACGTCCTCCCGTTGGTGTGGTGTGGTAGTTATGAGAGAGGGGTGCCAGATCAGGTGTCATCGTCATCACTTGACAATGGCTCAAAATTACAAGGTCCGTTGCCAAAATCCCTCATGTAGCTGAACAATGTGACGTTAATATTCATTCACTCAATTTTAACAATGAATTTAGGGATAAATGGTTTACAAATATTTATAATTAGAAAGCTTTATGAACTAGCTGTCTTTCCAACCATAATGGAGAGAATGACACAAGTCAAAACTATAATAATTAGATGTACCAGAACTTTGATAATTTGTAGTGTTTAAAATTGACAATGCATTATGATCTTAATGAAGAACTTGAACAGTAATAAAACACTGCAAAGCAATGCATATTATATGGAACTGTACTTTGTTATTTTGGAAAAGCCTCTAGGATAACAAGTAATGCAGGAAATTATATACATTATGAGAACATGCTGTTGAGTTCTTTAATTTTCATGATGGATCAGCACCGTGGGGATCCATTGGGTGCTTGGGGCAGGCGTCCAAGGGTCTGGGACCAGGAGGTACCCAGAAGGGCCTGGATAAGCTGGACATAACCAGATTTTCTGGTTATAAATTTTGAACCTTCAGTGCCAAGGGGGCCTGTACATCTTCTGTGTCCAGAGCTCAAAATGAGCTTAAATTGGCACTGTGCTGGATGATGGTGGTAACTACATAACATCAGCAAATATGCACTGGTCTGACCTTCTCCCAACATAATGTAACTGGGTATTTTTTTTTTTCCTTCAAGAATCAATGTTGTCAGCACTTTTACACAAAAATTCTGAAGAATCCAAACAATATAAAAGAATATACTTAACTTTAATTATATCTTATTAATATGTTATTTTTCTTTCTCACAATATATGTACACCTGTAACCACAGATTGTAGTATAATAAAGGAGAATTGTATCTAGCTTGTTTCTCTTACTTTATAATTTAAAACAATGCTAGGTATCTATTGACATTCTCTGCTCTAAAACTTTTGAATTTGTTTATAAATATTTAATGAAAAGTTCGGACTTTATTCACTTCCCACAGCCAAAAAGATATTTTGGTCAGAAAGATTACTTGCAGGCAAGGAGAGAAATTCTAGTCAATAATACTGAATATGTAGAAGCAAACTTGGGTTCAAATTTGGTTTATATATATTGCCAAATTTAGAGACAAAAATAAGATATTTTTTAGACAAACCTAAAAGACTCTAGAGCAGGGATGTTCAACCTTTTTTTTTCCTTCAGGCTACATACATATGACAGGTATTTCACGTGGGCCATAACATGAGGACAATGGGGGAAAACATTCAAAGATTAAAGCACCATTGGATAAAGCAAAATTGATCAAAATATTAAAACTTATTTTCAGTTTTTATTTAAATACTATATATTAGCCTTTCTATCGAACACACACACAAAAATACGTACTTTAATACATTTTTTACTGAGTTATGGGGTAGTTTCTATTTCATCCATGACCAGGCCTCTGGTTTCCATTCAACTATCAAAAAAATGAAATTGCTAACAAAATTGATAGATTTGATTGCTTGTTTGGTAGAATTTCCCTCTAAATTTTTAGAGAATTGTTTTTAAATAACTGAATTTCTTAGTGCAATAGATCATGGACGGGACACTCAGAAAATGCTGCCGGGGCACATGCAGTAGTAAAGTGAGAGGGTTCCAGGGTATTAGAATTTGCCAATGACAGTGCATTTCATTCTTCTCCAGCAATATTGAGACTATGGGCTTGCATTATGTTCTATGTTTGTAAGAACTTTGAATTGGTGCTATTGTGGATTTATATGTATGTATTAACTGTGCTTTTCCTGTTAAAAGAAAAGTAATGTATATACTAGAAAGTTCCAGAACAAAATTTTGATTTACCCTGATAAAACTTATTTAATTATTTGAACATTTTCTACATCTGAAAGATGTTTTCTCAACCACATAATAATATTTATTTACATATTTTAAAGTTTATTTTAATTATAAGCTATTTTACATTAATTTAAAAGGAAAAGGTTAAATACTGTTAGAGTTAAATAATATAATAGTTATATATTTTATTTCTATAAATTTTTAATTTAAAAACTTTGCTTCTCTAACAATGGCATAGCTAGTTCCAAGGGTGGCCCTGTATCAAACTTCCTTCGGGGGCACTTTTTCTGATATGAGCCCCCTGTTAGTGGGACTGAAGTTACACAAATTGGGATACTTCGGGTTGATTGATTGAATATTAACATTGCACTGTTCAGCAACTCAAGGGCTTTTGGCGACTGACCACGTAATTTTGAACCATGGTCAAGTGAGGTGGACGACACCCGAGCTGGCACCCCCTCTCCTAACTACCACATCACACCAACGGGAGGACATTTCAGCTCTCGACAGATTTAACATGCATTGCTGCCCTACACAGCAGGTCTTTAGTGGTATTGGGCTCGAACTCGTGACAAGGCAAGCCACGATCCGATACCTATACCACTCGGCTACCGCTGCCACTGGGATACTTCGGAACCCTGTATCATTGATACCACGGTAGCTACGCCCCTGCTCTCTAACTAATAAAATTACAAAGTATATCAAAAATAAAGCAATACAGGGTACATTAAAATGCCTTTTTAATATTTGAGCTTTATAAAAGCATTATGATTTTAAGGTCTCAATTAAGTAAAAAAAATCAATATATCAAAATTTTAAATATTAATAGTCCTAACTGAAAACTCAAATGAAAAGTAAAATTTATTCTTATCAATAATAAAGCAATAGTCATCTTACTTTTGTTTTTTTCTAGGTGGTTTACTTTTCTTATTCTTCAAACAAACTTGAGGAGCATTTTTGGATAAAGTTCCTTTGCCATAAAAACTCTGAAAATAATAGTAAAAAAAGTATCCAATGCTGAGAGATAATACATTTATTTTATCTGATAATCACATTTTGAAAATGTTTTACAATCTGCATAAAGATAATCAAACTATATTTTACGAAAGCTGTTACATTTATTGCAATAGTTATTATAGAATGTTTATAGCTATATAGTTATTATAGAATGCTTACTGTTATATAGTTTTCATAGAAAATTTAATTAATAATTATGAAAGACAATCAATGATTAAGAGACAAGGATCTGCCTTTATAAAAATATAAGCTCAAGACATAATAACTTTAAAGTAGCTTATGCAAATAATTTATAGACTGATCCTTTTAAATCTGTACAATCAATTTGAAAATATTTTTTTAAAAAAAATATTTTTTGATATATTCAGATTAGAATAGGACAATGCTATTCACTGGAATTATTTGAAAATTAATGTTCATTTTTCAAGAACTATTTTTTAACTTTATTCTCTAAAACATAAATTTTGAGCTCAAAATCATGCCAAAATTTAACAATTTTATATCAAAAAGGTAATTGCATATTACCGCAACCGTTTTGGCAACACTACCTGAAATGAAGCACATGGTTGAAAATTCAGCATATGACACATGCAAAATCGAGGTTGCCAACTTGGTGAAGTTATCTTGAACATAAGCATTGTTGTGATAGTACGTTAAGTACCATAAAAAATATTTTTGTAAATTTTTTTTAATAGAAATAGAATTTTTTTTAATACAACAAATTGCATCAATGTATCAATTGAATCCTGGTCAGGTGACAAGGATGACATTTTAACTGGCATCCTACTCTCCAAACTTCCATACTATATCAATGTAAAGACTTGAAACCTTAACAGATTTGACAGGTTTGTTATTTCTAATGCCACCTAATCAGTAGTGATAGATTGAGGCCACAAAATTCATCATGGCAAAGGGCTAGAATGCATGCTTGTTGTTAACCATAGCTTTGAGCACCATGCAGGTGATAGTACAATTTGGCTCGGGGGGGGGGGGGG
>BMAV01002826.1:348572-367516 GCA_019973955.1 Trichonephila inaurata madagascariensis
TGTGTGTGTGTGTGTGTGTGTGTGTGAAAAGTTTTCAAATTAAACTACTGTAAAGTAAAAACACCAATGATGCAATTTTTGTATCTGATAACCCTTTTTTTCGGGGGGGAGAGGACATTAAAACATTTTTTATTCATTTCTAATGTTGTACAATGTCTGATCTATTCATACTTCCTACGTCACTTTTTGAGTTAGAAGAGAAATTTGTATGTGGTTCCTGATCTACGACCTATGTTTCATGACTTATTGAAAAAAACTCGCTGCATGATGATCTCATATGTATTCCACCATCCTAATAAGTAAATATGAATTTTAGAAACCATTCAAAAAGTCGAATTCTAGCATTGACTTTGAAGGATTTATGTGACCTGTTTTGTTCTTTCAAAATAAAAGTTCTATTCAAAACACCCCAAAAGTTAAGAGATTAAAGTAGTTTACTCAAGTGAGTGAGTGAATATTAACGTCACACTGTTCAGCTACACGAGGGCTTTTGGCGACACACCTCGTAATTTTGAACCATGGTCAAGTGACGAGGACGACACCTGAGCTGGCAGACCCCTCTCTTAATTACCACACCACACCAACGGGGAGACGTTCGAGCTCTCTACAGTTTCAACGTGCATCGCTCCCCTACACGGCTGGCCTTTAGTGGTACTGGGCTCGAGATCATGACATGTCTGCCATGATCCGATACCTTAACCACTGGGCTACCACAGCCCCTAAAGTAGTTTGCGAACGTCAAACGTAACATTTAAAAAAAGAAGAAGGAAAAACGTTTTGCCTAAGCTACTTTTTTTCCCAAGATTAGCGGATCTGTATATAAGCTGACTCCCTTTCGCCTAAAAAAGTTCAAAAAATTCTTGACTTGTACAAACAAATATACAGTATATCTCATTTTTGTCTGTATCTCTAGAATTTATATATGCTTCGAATCTTTCCATTTTTTCTACATTCTATATATGTGGAACACGCTTTTATCTCTCCTATTCTACCATTTGCACTTCTGTATTTCATACATTTCTAAGGCTTAATTATGAAGATTTTCAAGATATCCCTTCCATATGTGGACTTTGCCTATTAAAAGCTTCTGTAGCTTTTCTATTGTTTAAAGTCATTCTTATATTTCTCAAGGTATCCGACTACGTTTGGAACAGTGATTTTTCAAAAGCGTATAAAAGGATAATATTTATGACATTTAGTGTCGCTTAGATTAGAAAACGCATATAAAATATTATTAAGAATATTATTACAATAAAAAATTTATCCAAGTACAATATTTTAACAAGAAACTAACATGGAATGACCCATTTTCAAAACGCGTTCTCCTTTTATGAAAAATGCTTCTATTATAATAATATTTTTCCTGTATATAGCTCAGACCTCTATACAAAACTGAACTAGAATTTTTGAAATATACAACTTAAAAGTGGATTTATCCATATTTTACTACAGCAAAGGGGAGAAATTTTAAGAAAAAAATGTCGATAATTATTCACTTGGTAGTAACTCTGAAAATAATATGAGTTTTTCAAAAATCATAGTTGAGCCTCTTTACAGAGGTCTGAGCTGTATACAGGCAAAATATTATTATAATTGAAGCATTTTTCACAAAAGGAGAACATTTTGAAAAAAAGTTATTCTAAGTTAATTTTTTGCCAAAATATTGTATTTAAATAAATTTTTTTGTCATAATGTCCTTAAAACAGTTTTATACATGTATTCTAATCTAAGTGACACTAAATATCATGAAAATTATCCATTAAAGCGCTTGTTTAAAATCACGGTTCCGAACGTAGTCGAATACCTTAAAAAGTTTTGACATTACTTATTTTACTGGAGTTTTTACATATTAATTATTAAAATACAGAATGTTTCTGTTTTTTCTATTGTAAATTTTCTATTATTTCTATTATTTTTCTAATTCTATTGTCCACTTTGCGAAAAACGTATCTGTTATAATATTCACATGACTCGTACGGAGCGTCCGATTTTTTGAAAAACCAAGATTTCTTTCTTTTAATATTCATTAAATAAACGAGTAAATAAAAAAAGTTATCAAATATAAAAATAACATTCCCCTCTTGTATTAATGTTAATTATTCTATTACTTAGAGGAATTTTTGCCATAGATGTGGTAAGATAAAATTGTACGATGAATCTTCGTAATAGGATGAACAATAAATCTTCAGCAAATTTTCCTGCCGTTTCAGGCAATCAATTAATTAAGAATAAAAGGTATAAGAATATTTTGGTATTGCTTTTATTGCGATTTCAAGACGACAAATAGTACAAATGAGATTGAGAATCAAAAGAATGGTTGTTTTTTACCAGGGGAAAAATAAATTTTCAGATGTTGGCATGCATTAATTATATGATAGATTTCTGTTTTTACACTTTTTTTTTTATATACTTTGCATTTAATTTCTGCAAAACAGAGAATGCAACATCTTTGACACTATATTATTCCGTGAATAGTTACAGTAATTAGATTTCTCGGTAAATCGTAATTTCAAGAACAACTTTTTTTTAAAAAATAATATTAAAATTCCATGACACACACAGACAGCTTAAAACGACGCAAATAAAAAATCCTTTTAATTGTTTATTAAAAAGTTATTTCCCTTAAGAAATGAAATATATTTTTTTTTCAACATCCTGTCTTAAATACAATTTTGATCAAATGTTGTTGTTGTTTCTTATCCCACTCGAATGACAGAAATATCTTGATCAAGTCCATGAACCCGTACGTTTTTAAATATTGAAGAACTGTAGCAATACTTGAGAGCAGCTTGCTCTTATGGCAACCAATACAAGCCAAGATGTGAGGCAGGGTAAACTTTAAGACCCGCCACATGCCGTTGAACTCGAGTACGTCCACTGCGAAACCTAGCAAGAGTAGTTTCATCTCGCCTATAGCCTGTCCCAAGCAAAGCAGCACCAGGATGATTTCCTTCATCATACCACTCATGTACGGGGACCTGCTTTATAGAGGAACTGACATCTTGTTTGACTCGTGTAGCAATTTTGGAAAAAGTAAGGCAGTGAGCATGCGCAGAATCTTTATGGCTGCCCTCACAGGTCAAACCATTAGCAATCTCATTCCCTCAGACATTCACGTGCGACGGTACCCAGTGAAAAAAAGATCTTAATATTGGCATTCAAACTATTTTAGAGCTGTATAATACTCGTTGTCTTGTTCTGTCACCATGCTTCCACCATTCAGATAGATGCTGAATAGAGCTACGACTATCACTGAATATCCAAATATCTGTATTGACACTCTCAGTAAAGCAAAATTTCAAAGCCTTTCAATAGCTAAGAGTTCTACCCGAAAAACTGAGCAGTAGTCAGGATTTCTCGTACAGATCCTAATGCCATTTCCCTTTTTGATGAAAATTCCACTGCCCGAGACAGCGCTTACACCCATGCTGCCATCTGTATAGATCTGTAATGCATCTCACGGGACTTTATGAATAGTCTCCAAAGCAAGATGCTTAAGATACTCTGGATGTTGAGTGCCCTTGTGAGTATATGAGGATAATTCGATATTAAAAAAGACCCGTTCATGGAGTGATACAGCAACATCCGTACAACGGGCCAGAGAGACATATTCTATTTCTTTATGCAACCATCCCTCGTTTTCAGCATAACTAAGTGGACTTCCTCTCTTAAGGCGACGAATATTGTGTAAAGTTAATTTTCATGATATTTAGTGTAACTTAGATTAGAATACATACATAAAATTGCTTTAGGGACATTTTGACAAAACAAATTATTTAAATACAATATTTCGGCAAAAAATGAACTTAGAATAACCTTTTTTCAAAATGTTCTCCTTTTGTGAAAAATGCTTCTATTATAATAATATTTTGCCTGTACATCCTGCTTCTATTATGATATATTTTGCCTGTAATATTTTGCCTCAGACCTCTGTACAGAGGCTCAACTACGATTTTTGAAAAATTCACATTATTTTCAGAGTTACAACCAACTGAAATAATTATCGGCGTTTTTTCTTAAAATTTCTTCCCTCTGTTGTCGTAAAACATGGATAAACCCAGTTCTAAGATAATTTCAAAAATTCTAGTTGAGCCTCTGTACAGAGGTCTGAGCTATATACAGGCGAAATATTATTATAATGGAAGCATTTTGCACAAAAGGAGACTATTTTGAAAATTGGTCATTGTATGTTCATTTTTTGTCAAAATATTTTGTACTTAAATAATTTTTTATTGTAGTACTATTCTTAAAACAATTTTACATATATTTTCTACTCAAGAGACACTAAATATCATAAATATTATCCATTTATACGCTTTTGCAAAATCACGGTTCTGAACATAGTCGGATACCTTAAGGAAATAAAAATGATTTTATGCTCTGCAGCAAACTTTTCCAGCCGAAGGAGGAAAGAGTTAAATTTGTTCTAAGCATTAATTTGATTAAATTACACTGGTTATCCTAAATTAAGGAAAAATCCCATAAATAGTGAAAACTCGCCCAAAAATAAGCTGATCTCAATGAAATTTGAATATGTTGGTAAGTGAAAAAAGCTGAATGATATTATACTATGCAAAATAGTGTCAATGCAGTCGGAATAAGTCATTTGCAAGGAGCATAAAAACAGATGTTTCAGAGCAAGGCAACAATTATCACTGTGTGTTTTAGACTAGAAATGTGGTAAAGCGAACTTGTAACAATGACCTCCAAGCATCATTTGACCGAAAAACTGCGATGGCAAGCTATTGGGAGACTAGAGGCAGGACAAGGACGAAAAAAAGGGCTAATTGGCTGAATGTGAGACCGTCTGTTATTCATAAACTATGGCAACAATTTCTAACCACGGATACTACTGCGAGTATCCGTGCGAATATATTTGTCATTTTACGCACATTTTAACTCCGAGTGAATTCAGATCCTCCCACGCAGCTAGCTCCGAAATGTTGGTATCAAGGTCAACCGTGCATCGAAGGCTTCATAAGCGTGGTCTTATGTGAGGTAACCAGCCATTAGCTTCCCGCTCACGTCACGCCACAGGCAGGAATGTTTGCAGTGGGAACGTCGACATATCCACTGGACGTGTGGTCGATGGAAGGCTGGCCTCTATACGGATGAGTCAGTAAAAAGTATTTTTGAGGGGGGGGGGGGGTCCAGCGAGAGCACATATAATAGTCAATTTCGTCGACATAACTATATATTTAAAGTTTATTTGTGTTAAATTTACGATTTTTAGCTGCTATTTAACATGGCTAGTTCAGCAATAAAACAAGAAGTGCAAGATATTAAGTGTAACACAGAATTGCAAACTTGGTGGACTGAGAAATATGGCATGATCAGTAAAGGCGACAAAGCGGTGTGTGTTTTATGATCTGGTACAGCAGTATGCAGAACATCGTAAACATCTGTAAAACAGCATTTTGAAACAAATCACAAATCCCTTTGTGAAAAAAAAGCGAGCCAGAGCAAAGAGAATTAATTGCAAGGGCAATAAAAGACAGAAATCTATGATTAAATATGTAAGCAAAAATTGTGTGTGTGTTACACAAGTGTGGCAAGTTACTCGGCTGCAAATGTCATTACTCAGTATGGTAAATCTTTTCAAGAGGAACAGTGTTTGAAGGAAGCTTGGTTGGCATGCGTGCCCTCACTTTTTGATGATTTTGATAATAAAGATAAGATAATTCAGCGCATCAAAGATATTCCTCTATCTAGAAACACAATAAAAGATAGGATCTTGAAACTGTCTGAAAATGTTACACACACACACAGATCAATAAAAAAATGACATTAACTCCGCTCCTTTTATATCGCTATGTCTTGACGAAAGTATTGACATCACTAAATCTGCATGTTTAGCTGTCTCTGATCGATATTGTGTAGGAAACGTCATAAAGGAAGAATTAATTGCATCAACATCTCTGTTAATAACTACAATGGCACACATATTTATACGGCAGTAAGAAATTCGCTTGCTGAGAAAGAAATTGAATTGAAAAAAATTGTTTTAATAACCACTGATGGTGCTCCAAATATGGTAAGCAAAAAAATGGTTTCATTTATTTATTTAAAACAGACGTAGGACATTCGATTCTTGAATGTCACAGCATTATTCACCAACAAGCCTTATGTGCAAAGAGTGGTTTAACATTTCTTGATAATGTAATAACGTTAGTCACAAAAATAGTCAACCTGATACCCCCCGTCACAGGCTTTAAATAAGCGAAAGTTTGATGCTTTGTTGGATGAAGTCAATTCGGTGTATAATGGCTTACCAATGTATAATAATGTTCACTGGTTGAGCGGCGGGAACGTACTTCAATGATTTGTTTATAGCTTGGAATAAATCCGACTGTTTCTGAAATGAGAGCAAAATTGAACAATACCCACAGTTGATGGATATTATCTAGCTTTTAAAATGGATGTTTTTTACAGACATATGCCAACATTTCAATGAATTGAACGTAAAGCATCAAGACACGAATAAAACAGTTATCGTCATGATGAATCTCATTCGCGCTTTTGAAGCTAAACTGTATATTATCAGAAACTACAAGTATTTCCCAAACTTAAAAAAAGTACCAAAGACTTAGATGCCCATGAGAAACGAAATGAAGAAGCATTTTTTAAGGAATTTATTTCCATAATTGATTCTTTAATCAAAGAACTTTCAGCGAGATTTTCTCAGTTCAAGGAATTATCGGAAACTTTCAAGTGTATTATGTACCCTGATGTGATTTCATTTGATAAACTGAACTTGTCACCATTCGATTGGTTGGAAATTGAAATGCAACTGATTGATTTCCAGTCTAGTTCAATATGGATTCAAAAGTTTATTGAAACAAGGAAAAAAGTTGGAATTGATTGAAGTAGAAATATTAACAAGCAATATAAGTAAAAATGACAGTAACGAAATTTTGGAAACATGGAATTCGATTCCAGACGCATTTAACTGTTTGAAGAAGAAGAAGCTATTTTAACCATATTTTCATCTATTTATGCCTGCGAGTCATTATTTTCAGAGATGAACAACATCAAAGACTCGCTTAGAAACCGTTTAGCAGACAACTCTAATTCAACATGCATTCTGCTAAAAGTAACATCTTATAATCGTGATATGAGTTATTTGTCATCTAATCTTCAACAATAGAAGTCACACTAATGTTACTTTAATTTAAATTACAATTATAACTAAAACATTTACTACTATACAGTGCAAAATGTATTTTTTTTCGTATTAAATAAAGAATTTTGATTTGCTCGTATTTAGTTTTATTAGTTTCCCAATAATCACAAGACAAAATTATTTGATGACACGCCTATAACTCATTAAACATTTCTTTAGAAAAAATGGCACATTGATCCAAAAAGGTTCGCCACAGCTGTTCTAGAGCAATTGTAAGTAGAACATAGTTTTTAAAACGGATTCCAGATACACATATTTAATTGTTCGAAGAAGCTGGCTAATGCTATTTTATATATAACCATACTTTATTCTGCCTATGCCTGCGAGTCATTATTTTCAAAGATGGAAACCTTTTGGCAGGTGACTCCAATTCAGGTGCATTCTGCTAAAAAAACATCTTACAATCCTAATATAAGTTATTTGTCATATAATCTGCAACAACAGAAGGCATTTTTTCGTAGTAAATAAAGAGTTTTGAGTTGTTAGTATTTGATTTTATTACTTTCCCAATAATCACAAATCAAACTTTTTTGACAGCATGTCTATAGCTCATTAAACATTTCTTAAGAAAAAATGGCATGCTGATCCATAAAGGTTCGCCTCCCCTGGCCTGTGGCATATTGATTCCTTTCCTGGATATTTTCTTGCCAATATACATATATAAGTAGTACCATTCTCATACCAGATAACGTTGTCTGCAATCAGACCTAATACTGAACCAATTCTCATCAGAAAAAAGTACGTAAGCCTGGTCCTGATAGATCCAATAACAACGATTACTACGCCACAACAAGGATTACGTCTGGACAAGGAAAAACACACAAGTCTATGGGATTAAAGTGGTGCTTTTCTCGGACATTAAATTACCGTTTTTTGAGAGAGATCAATTTACCCGGGGAAGCAGTAAACTCCTCTTCACCTACATAAATGTGGTGTGTCGATCCTTTTTGACAAAAAGAAAACGTACTTGTTTTCATCAAGGGTCCTACTTATAGCACGACTTCTCTCATGACGCTTACAACACATTCCAGTGTTTGGAAAGGCTTTCCAGACTTGAAAAGATGCTGAGGGGGATATCTGTTATTGTTTGCCCTTCCTCAATCACTCCAATATGTCGACGCAGAAAATCACCTAAATAATATCGGAACAAATAAAAAATAACATTTCATGATTATCAATTCAAGATTTCCCGTTGAACTTTCATTTTGAACGATACCCATCCATTTGCATCAGATTCTTTACATCGCTTACCACGCTATAACGTGACGAAAGTGTGTTAAAATGAAAAATTTGCATAAGTACACAACTGTTCCTACTGTGTCTAACACTTATTTTTAATTTCCTCTTTTTTCTGGCTTTAATTTTATATTTTTATATTATTCGCACTTAGCAATTATACTTTTATACAATCAATCAAGTAGTATTATCAAAATATGTGTTATTGAGCTTGAAACTAAATCTTATTTTAAAGAATTATTCCCACATACATCTCATAAATACTACATCTCTATACATTCATCACTAATAAATCTTATTGCACACTTCAATTACAATGTTCATAGGGAATCAAAATCATAGCTTAGTTTAAGCCGCATTAAAACTCTACATTCTGGATGATGAGCCTTGTAATTCAGAACTGTCATAAGAGGGATATTTGACTCATAATATCTCTGCTAATAATCTCCTCTATAAATTCATACAGTCAATAGATGATCCTAAAATCATTTGTGATTTTACATACCACATTCTAAATTATCTTATTCCTAAATTTTCAAGAAAACGAGGCCTTAATCTGCAACTTTGGCTGTAAACCCCTTTTTAACCAATCAACTCGCTGCAGTTGTGAAAAGTAAATTAGAAGTTAAATGAGTACACACAATTTTTTTTTCATATTATTATTTTATTTCCACAATTCGTTGGAAGTCACTCTCTCGTAAATCACAAAATGAAGCAAAGCAGTTCATTTTATTGAACTTAATTGATTGAACAATCAGGGGATTGAAAGTAAAACAAAAGTATGAATCAAAATAATTAATAACTTAACAGAGATACTGGCTGAGTTTGAAGTCGACATATTGTGTATTCGTGTAAGAGACACAATAGTGCTCGGAAATATTCTTCTTAAGGAAGTACTTCAATTCTCCATATCGTTCAACTATAATATATTGTAATACAGCATGTTTCTATACAAAATGTTTAAAAATATTTATAAATACTTGAATGACATGAAAAAAATTATTTTCATTGCATTCACTCATATAGATTAAAAGGCAACATCTTGACGTAAGGCAAAATTTCTACATCGCTTACAACAGTAGAAAAGAGATTATAAAGATATTGCGAAATTTGGAATGTATGAGAAACTGTATAATCGACTTCATTTTAAGCAATTTTAAATACAGACTGATTCAAAATCTGAACTTAAATATATCTCTTTCTCTCTCTTTGTGTGTGTGTTAATTATCCCTGAGAAATAATTGCTTATTCTGCACATTAATTGATACTTAGGTAGAGATTTTTGTTAGATTAGAAAAGATAGTGATTTGCAGTGTGTGATTAAGTTCCTTTATTTGAAAGATTAAAAAGTCCGGTAGATCCACGAGGAAGAGATAGCTGTTTATAGAAACTATAACCCTTCATATAATATTACAGTGAAGCGAAAAACCATTTTCAAACTAGTCATATGCTCCTTCACAGATGACTCAAAAAGTGAAAGATCGTCATTTAAAGACAATGCTGCCACAATGAAGAAAAGAGACAAATTATTTATAAAAGCACCCATTCATATGATCATGAATGCAACTCATCATAATTACTACATTATGTGGAAAGCTATTCACGAAGAGCTGCAAAAATGTGTCTGCAACCCGGGTTTCATGATTAGCAACTCCTTTTCACAAACAAACACGGTGCGACTTATCAAGATGCTCAATTGTTTGGAGCAAGACGAAGTGGAGATTTTGCTCGCGAGCTAACTATAGATTAATCTTAGATCTATCACGATAGTTCAAAGATCGAAGAACTGAGCAACTTTGGAAGCACAGTGACTCAT
Source organism: Trichonephila inaurata madagascariensis (assembly GCA_019973955.1). Lineage (NCBI taxonomy): Eukaryota > Metazoa > Arthropoda > Arachnida > Araneae > Nephilidae > Trichonephila > Trichonephila inaurata. Next base: position 358,808 of record BMAV01002826.1, read on the forward strand.
CTTTTCCAAAACGTCTGAGATGTATTAGTCTGTAAGGAAGGTCCTTCTGCCTGTTTTTTTTTTTTAAATATTTCTCCAGAGGGCTTTACCTTTACAGTTAGTATTGTGAGTCACCTTGTACCATTTTATACCATCTGCTGAAGAAAAAATTCAGGAAAGCGTCTATAGCCGCAATTGTCTTTGATTTTATACCACAACCATTTACAACTGCAATGATGCGTAGAATGTCGGACATGGAAAATCGATCAACAAGACAACACTTTCTCAAAAAAGTCACGATTCTGCATACAATACCACGGCTATCGTATCCAAGTCTGATGGTACCACGGTGAGAGATTGCATGAACCATGCATTATGTATCGCTATACCTGTCATACACTTGGTGTTATGGTTTGGGGTGTTAAATAGAATTTATTCCCGCTGCTCTCTAATATGCATTGACGATTAATTCAACTGCCCTTAAATATCTGAAGTTTAAGAGATGGTTATCTTGACTTATATTTACGTCTTGTCTACGGATGAGTTTAAACAGGACAATACGAGACCGCATGGGGCATATATTGCTCAATAATTCAATTTTTCCTGTCCAACAAATTGCACTGCTTCGTTGACCAATCCGTCTTCATAATCTGTAGCTCATAGAATTCAAATGATCAATGATTATAAACCACTGACACAGCATATACCATTTGTTCCTATATATGTCAGATGAACTTCAGAAATAGATGAAGTAGCATTAACTGACCCCAAAAACATATCCAAAAAGCCTCTTTCATTCAGTGCCAAAGCGTCCAATAGTTATTACCAGACATGGCGGCAATACAAAATATTGAGTCGCAAGTTAAACGCGAAGCTGTTGTTCCCCAATCATTTCATTGTTGTATTTTATTTGCCCAGTAAATTTTTCTTTGATATCGCTTGTTTTTCAGGATACTCTATGATTCATCAGCAATGTATTTTAGAAATCATTCTGCATATTAAAACTGAAAACATTGTAAGTAAATTGATGTGTTTTTAATTTAATATTTTCATATTTCAATATATTTATAATTATATTCTAAATCAATATCCAAATATTTCTATAATTGGACGTTATTTGTTCGATTCTAAATGCAATTAAATAAATGGTTGAATATATTATACAAATACATATAAGGGCCCTGCTACCATTTTATAAAGTAGTACATAAAAAGAAACAAAAATAATTCTGAAAATATGAACCAAAAGAGAATGGAACCATGCCTCATTTTCTTGTTCAGTACTAAATTAGTAATAGGAGGATGATTTTTATTATTCATTTTACTTGAGTTTTTAAAATAAGGAAATTGAGTGCCAAAGAGCTGACAAAAATTCGTAAATTTATTTTTAAGAAATTGTTTTCTTTGTAGTAAAATTTCATGTAAAATACCGCTGCTATATTCCTAGAACAGCGCGCAAAACTTTCTTACTTTCTTTTGTTAACAGTTCTTAAATGATCTCTTTTTCCATTAATCTTCATTTTCCTTCAACAGTTTTCATGCAAAGGAGTTTTGATAAATTACCAAGTGCTTTTTCAGTAGTTCTGATTCCAAGTTCTTAAGAGTAATTGTATATTTTTCTTAGCGAATGCTGCAGTAATGTGAGATTTATTCATATTTTATGGATATCATTTTGTATGATTTTATTCTGTATTATCTATTCTTCTTCTACCAGTGAACTCACGTTCACTTTTTGATGCTCATGTAGTTATTAATTAATTAATGCGATATTTTCTTGTTTTCGAATAAAAACTCCATTCTAATGGAGTTGAAGGGGGGGGGGCCTGAAAGGAAGCTTGCTTAGAAAAAAGAGATTACAAAAGAGAATTATCATCAGTTGACTTTAAGCAGAGAGTAGCAAATATGTTTACACTTCATTTTATTTAATAGCTAATATGTTGATAATGAAATGCTAAGGTTGAGATCTGAAATAGATGCTATTGTTATTGCAACTGTATTTATTTTATTTCCCACTACTATATTTAATTGATTTTATTTCTTTAAAGTAAATAAAAAACGGCCTGTTTTTATTATTCATCTCTCTCTCTCTTTATCTCTCTGAAAGTTATTAAACACATTTGTTAAATAAAATAGCTATTAAGATCTTAAGCTCTGTATGTAAGCTTTCTGGAAACCTGGACATTTTTAATGTGCGTGAGTGTGAAGGAGTGAAATTAATCTTTAGAAACAAGCAATAGTAAATAAGTTCCTAAACTGCTTCCTAAGGAATTGATGCATTAATCATTTCTAAAATTATAATCTCAAATTTTTACCTTTGAAAAACTTTTTATGATAAAATGCAACAAAACAGACACTTAATGACATAAAATGAGAAGAAATACTTCATAAATATATGAATTTGATGCTGTATAGACAAATTTGTAAAACTATTTGAATCACTTGAATCAATTTAAAATTATACATTATTGAGAGAGAAATAATCCTTTTCTAATAACATATATTTATGTTAAAGTACAGCCAAAGCTTGCCTTTTTTTCCATCTTTCTATGTTACTACATTATGACTTTTAACATGTATCGAATTTTGGTAAAAAACAAGTTAATTATTTTTTCAAATTACGTATTTATGGTGTTTGTTTCCTTAACCTTGGAGATCAATGTATTAAGCAAATCATAAAACACAAAATCAAGTCTTAACTTAGACTGGTAACGTGAGATATAGCTATAACATTACCATTTAAAAAAAAAATTTTATAGATTCTTACATAAGACATTATTCTTATAAATCAAAAGAATTCTATGAAATTTAAATTATTTTTAAATTTTATAAGCGACACAGTTAGTTTATTTGCACTATTTCTTGAACTTTCACTACCGCGTTTTACAACCGACATTTCTTGATAATTACACATTTAAATTTAATGACATTTGTTTGAAAATACATTGAATATTTGATGTGCATTTCCAATTCATGTCTTTCGTCACAAATTTATATCAGGTATCATATAACGACATCAAAAAATTTCATTTAAATAAATAAAAACACCAAACTATAAAATTCAAACTAGCAACCAAATCATTTAATTTGTTTCATGATGACAAAATAAATTAAATTGTATTTTAATAACTATCCTGTAATATAGAACACAACATCTCTTTTTACTCTTTTCACTGTAAATTTTAATATTTTTAACACGTTTTTATAAGCTTCACTTGTATGTAACGGAACCTTTGAACTCGATTTTTACCCACTTTAAAAAGTCAGATTAATTCGAAATTTTGCACGCTTGTCAAGAACCGATGACAATATGATAATTTCATAACTTTGTTCCATTGCCCTGGTCCGGATCATCAGGAATAATGATTTTCAGATTTGGCGACTAATTCAATATACCCTTTCCAGATTTGTTGACTTAAAGATTGTTACAACTCTAAAAGCGAAAACGTGTGTCAGTAATTTCTTACCATAATATAAACAATTGTCTAGTTTTTCTGAAAATGGAAATAAAAAAAAAACTCGTGCATGTGAAAAAAAAATAAACCAGGCCATATAGGCGATTTGATAGGATGCCAATGGTTATTTCAGATTCTAAGAAATGATGCATTTAAGATTAATTCATCAATGAATAAATGATAGTTTAAAAAACTAAGAATACATGCTTTTATTGTAAATCGAACTAAAAAAGGAAAAACAAATTATAGTTTAAAAAAACTAAAAAACACGCTTTTATGGTTAATCGAACTAAAAAGTAAAAAAAATAATTCTTAATATAAGAATAAAATGATTAACGAGAAAATTAATCTTTGGGGTAAAAGCATGGGATGCTTTGTACTACATTTTTACACGAACTCAGCATTTTGGAATAGAACTAGTAAGAAATTATAACAATTGATATGGAGCACCCCATGCTTTTACCCCAATGACGTTAAATTTCTCATTAATCATTTTATTCTTATATTAAGAATTATTTTTTTTTTTTACTTTTTAGTTCGATTAACCATAAATGCGTGTTTCCTTAGTTTTTTTAAACTATAATTTATTTCTACCAACTTCTCCCGTTTCAACGCAGGAAGTTATTATTCAAACGGTTACCACCAAGTCATCTCATCATTTAGTGTTTAAAAAACTTCTTCGGAAGAAAAAGATACTATGTCCCCGCAATTGTCAACTCTTATCAGGGAAATTTCAAGTTTCCTGTGGACAGCTCCACTTTTTGATGGAATGTAAATGCTGCTCGCGTGCCAAGTGTTTTTGAAACTAAAAATAATATTTTTGTTTGCGGGATTAGCTCCCTTCTGTTGAGGGTATCGCTCTGGCACCCAATTACCGGTGGCTAACAAGGCTGCTAGAGTTACGACTAGACAAACTCCCAGCAATGATTAATTACTCTTAACTTTCTTGCTCTCCCAGATGCAGGATAATCATCAGCAGCCATCTTGAGTCACCCCTCTGGCTCTGATAGGAAAGTTGCAATCATATCAGTTACGAGAGTGCTTCTTAAACTTTCAGCATTTGCGACCCAGTTTTCAAAAATAATTTTTCTCGCACCCCCCTCGATACAATAACAATGTATTGAATTCAATAATGTACTTTGACGCTAAAGCTACGATACGACTTTAATTATAAGCCGACAAATTATCGAGATAAGTATTAAATTTCGTATATGACAAGCCCATGAGAGTCCCTACAAAATTAATATCAAATAATAAATTAATTATCAAATACATTGAGCAGTATTGATACATTTATAAGTATATTATATCGTTGTAAATGTGTGTTTTATTTTTTATTATCTCAGAATCAATTTTTTTTTTTTTTTTTCTACTTCCTATTAGTAAATTAATATTTTTTTTAGAAAAAAAAAATAATCTTTTATTTTCGATATGCTTGCGCCCTCCACATTGGGTTATCCCGCCCCTCAAGTGAGGCACGCCCCACAGTCTGAGAAACGCTGAGTTACGATTTTAGAGAATGGTTACACTATAAAACCTTACCCACAGATTTTTTCTGTTTAAAAAAAATAAATTCTTTCCGTTAAAATATTCGAACACGTTCGGAGTACTTTTTTAAAAAGTAGCATACATTTAGCATTTCCTAAAAATACATTATAAATGCTTTTTTAGGAAACAACATCAATAAATACTAATATTTAACTCACAATATATTTTTTTTTAAAAAAATCATTTAAATTTTACAAAAATCACAATTACAGTTGAAATTTTAGCGATATTTTTAAAAACTTCAGAGCAATTAGAAAAAAAAGAAATAAACCTATATCCTAAAAGTATTACTGAAACAAATTAGATGCATTTATCTAGAGAATGTACTAAAATTTTAATGTTTTATTAAAATTTAAAAATTTTAGAGCTGATCGAGTAAATATTATAAGAAATGTGACATTCTTTATGAGACCATTATTTAAATAACAGGCCATAACTCAAAAAATATTCACACAATAAGAATATTTTAGTACATTCTCTAGAAAATAATACAAATATCAGGCACAAAAAGTTTCGTAAAAATAAGTTTGTAATATTTTGAGCTATCAGACTCGCACAATGACAGATTTTTAAGCATTTAAATGTTTACTTCTGGTAGATTAAAGACTCATTTCCGGTTTTTTTCTTAATTTTATAAAATTGATTGTAACTTGGCCTCTGGGGAACGTAGAAACGAAACAAAATATTTTTTGTAAAGCCAAAAGAAATCTCTACTCAATAAAGTAAAAAACGAAAAATATGTATTTTGACCGAATTTGGTCATTTCAATGTGTTCGGATACCTTAAAAAAATTGCACGATACTTAAATTTGATACAAGGAAATATTTATACTTAAACCTATTGTTAAAACAGCATTGTAACTTGTGTATTTCATTAAGATGAGTCATTATCAAATTCCAATATGCTAATAAGGAAAAGTTCACTGACTAAAAAACTGTAACAAAATTATTGGAAATATTGGAATGGAAAATTATCGAATGATTAAAAAAAAAAAAAAAAATAATATAAATATATATATATATATATCCCTTTAAAATATTTATATCGTCGCAAATAACTAAAAAGCATTGAAATTATGAAAATAATTGAAAATAACGGAAATCCTTGAAATTATTAAAATAATAGAGGAATGTTTCAAAGCAAACTACTAATGCAATAGAATTTGAATTCATCTTCGGTAACTCCAAAAATTCTCTTTCTGGTAAGAAATACAGCAAGGACCTTCATTATTGACATTAGTGGACAAGAATCCTGGTTGGTAACTGAACAGCTGATTAAACCAAATTTTAAGGAATACCACGCTTCCGCACCACAGGTCCGAGGTTCACACCCCGGGTTGGGCAAGGTTAACTCAGCCTTTCATACCTTCAGTGGGTCGATAAATGAGTACCAAGCTTGCTTAGGAATTTAACACTGGAGGTTTCGAGTCAGACTAACCACCTGACCGGAACATCTCATGCCCCTCAGGGTCGAAGGTCGCGTATACTGAGTTGAGTATAGTAGGCCTTGGCTCACAGGAAAAAATATCATAGAATTAATAAATACATAGTTCATTCATCAATGTGTTTTTCAACTAAGGGCATCTTTAAAAATGTAAATTTTTTTCTTTTAAAAAAATGCCGAGGAATTAGAGTTATTATAATGTTCGCTTACAGAGGGTAACGCGGATATTCTATAAAGAAATAAGTTTTGGTCCGATTTCTTAAGAATCAGGGAAGTAAAAATAATACGGAACAGTCAGAAAAAATCGATCAAAGATAATCTAGTTTAAGTTTAGTGTAATTACAATAAATTATATATATTCCTAATATTAATCACCCAAAGGAAAATTTAGTATTAATGTCATTTTATTTCAAAAAATGAACAATGGAAATGAATTTTCAAAGTTTCATTAAAGCTCTAAATTTATTCTGAAATTCTATAAATTACAACGTTTTATCTTTATTAATAACATCGAGAATATTTTATACACAAAAATTAGCCAGTATTATTAGTTAGTATGTTTTCAATTTAACTTTATTTTTTTACTAAATAATTGTTAAATGTAAATAATTAAACACGTGACCAGAATATTTCATTCATCTTAGCGTTTTGCAACATTATATTTTAAGCTAAGGAAATACATATCTTGATTTTCTGTTATAGTTTTATTTATAAAGGATATCAATATCAAATAACGTAGTTTTATGTTATTAATGTTATGTTTTAAATGTTAAAAAACAAAACTTTTTTCATAAAATATTTAAAATTAAGTTTTTTCAAATTTGTCTTTATATTCCTTTTTAATTAGATTCTTTCTTTTTACTGAAAATTTCCTACTTAAGAATTGTTTGATTATATTTATAAAGCAGAATTTGTAAATCAACGTAACATCTGTAAATGATAATTCGAAATTGACCAAGATTTACCTTAAATTTGGTTTTTTTCGTCCCTGAATTTTGCAATGGATAAAAATTATTCACTGTTGAATTTATGATATAATAGCGAAAAAACAGTTTAACTACCTATCCTACAAGCTACAAAAACTACAATTTTCAATTATTTGATTCAACAATTTTTCTCCACTATTTGATTTAGAATTGCTCAAAAGTGTAATTCAACCAATGAATACTGTCTTAATGTCATTATTATAAAATGTTCCTTATTAAATTTTTTCTAGTGACGCTTCTTTATACATATTTTATTCTAAATGCATACTTCTACCCCGTTATCTTCTGACGTATCACATCGTATCAATGCGTCAAATTTACATCACATGTGTAAAAGACGTTGCGTCTCGTTATCGAGTTTCAGTAAATCGTAATTCTATTTCTCGAGTTGCAATCCTTTTTTATTTTATTTTCATTGCAGGAAGTTAATTTCGAGCTTCACAAAAAAAGTAATTCCTCTATTTCAATACGTAAGAACCGCAAGTAAACGAGAAATCGAACAAAACATGAAAAATCCGCATTCACTTAATTCTATAGCATGAACTATAGAAACTGAAATAATTAAATAGGTTTTACAAGTGAATTTTCTAGAATTGGATTTAATAAGTTTTTATTATTTTTTACTTTAAAAATACAATTTATAAACCAAAAGATAGTTGTCATCAATGATACAGACATTTTATTTTGAAAAGCAAACAATATAAATAAACAATGTAAAAGATAATATTATCATTTAAAGCAGAGTTTATCAAATTTTTTTGTTTCATAGATCCTTTACAATATCTTTCGGTTCTGGGTTACTTACCAAATACTGAATTTTTGAAATTTGTTAACTTAAATGTCTTTTTGACAGTTGATACAGAGCTGGTTTAATTTCTAACTGTAGAGAAATTCAGTGTTTTAAATTTAAGAAACAAATGTTAATTAAAATTAAAGTTTAAGGTGTTACACAGTACCCTACAAATTTCAAAAATAACGGTTTTTTTTTGTTTTGTTTTTTTTCATTTTCTTGTGACTTATACCATTAGGAAGCTTTTCACCAAATTTCTGATCTGATAACAAATTAGTTTTTAAGATATTTGTGAAGTTTTCTGAGCTTAGGTTTTGGCTTCGGTTTCATTTTAAAGCATTTTTTCATTCTTAAATTGAGTTAATTAAAAAGTATTTTTGAGCACAATCAACTCTTTCAGTGCGAAGGGTTATTAATTTTTATTTTCATAGCGAAAACCATTTCTGCTTGATTATATTTTGAGTTTTTTGAGTTCTGATAGAGTTACTTAGTTAAGATCAGTAGCGCACACA
>BMAV01002826.1:367616-383167 GCA_019973955.1 Trichonephila inaurata madagascariensis
AGTAAATAGTAATTATAGTAAACATGATGTAGTACTATATTTTAGTCCTTTAAAGTTGAGCAAAAAAAAAATTCAAACTTGCCAAACTGCCCCAATTTAAAACTGAAACAAATTTGATGATTCTTAGCTTGAGTTAGTATCATAATTATTTTGTACATAAATCCTTTGTGTTTCAAAACTTCTGTAAAAATATTCGGTTAAGTTTAAGCTGAATAACATGTCGTGGTAACAAATGCCGTAAATATTATGCAAACATTTATTTTGAATTTAAAAAAAAAATTTCAGTTATATTTAATTAATGTAGTGTTTTAATGTAGAACATTCATTGGAAAATAACATATTAAAAAATTAGAGCTTTATGGGCATCACAAGTTTTTGTTTTTTGCCTTTATAAACTTTAAATGCGTTATTCTAAGACTTAATTTTGAAGATATAAGTGTTTTCTAATCACTGAGGCATTTTTTTTCTGTTCAAGGCAGAGTCTTGAAATTTTTTGTAAAACTCCCAAACGTATGTTCTATAAAAGTTAGTATGGATTTAGATTTGAGATCCCTAAAAAAAATGGATAATATTTTTAAAATTTTCGTGTTTTTTCCAGATTTAGCTAGAAAAATAATTATTAAAAATCAACAAGAGAACAGTTTTTCAAATCCATACTAACTTTAGTTTGCTATAATCTAAGAAACATAAAATGACTAAAAAACTTTTAAAATTATTTTTAAAAGTCGCAAAATTCTTAATTTTTTTAAAATTGTTAAAATAATGGTAGGTCGAACTGACTTTTTTACTTTCTGAATCAATCTAATAATATAATCTGAATATAAAACATAAACTACTGTCACCAAAAATTACAATGAAAAGGGGTACTGTGTAGCCTTAAATTACTTGAAATAACTGAGAAACAAATCATTTTAATGGAAGGAATGAATCTGCTGCTTCAATAACAATTTTTCAACATTTGACATCCATTTTGTCAGGATTAACTCTAAATCTTTTTGGTTAGTAGTGTCCAATCTTTTTGTTATGTGGGGGAGGGAAAATTACTCCTGAAACTCCTCTCCACGCTGAAACTCCTTTTCACTAGGAAAAGCAATCAAAAACTTTCTCAGGATGTTCTAAAATTCGTGATAAATAACAGCCAACTTTTTAAAGTCAAAATTGCTGACATCTGTTTCTTAAACTTTACTTTAAGACCATCGTTAGTGGCTATTTCGATGAGTTCCTCTTATAATCTGACTTCTTTTTTTCAATGTTACTATATGAATTCATTGTCTACTGTAGCATTACCATATTCTCAAAGCATTCTCAAACATCGTTTCAAAATCTAAATAAAGGGCACTTAAATGTTGAACGTAGGTTAAAGTATTATCGATAAACGTAAGCAGATTGTCTGTAACAAATTGAGAAACTGGGAAAATTCACGACGGCCAAAATTATACTCCTTTTGCTTAATTCTAGCAAGAAACGCTACAATTAGGCTGTCGCCTTGTAACTACAAATTAACTTCCTTAAGTTTAGTAAATAAATCTGTTAAGGTATCCGACTACGTTTGGAACCGTGATTTTAAAAAAGCGTATAAATGGATAATTTTCATAATATTTAGTGTCACTCAGATTAGAATACATGTATAAAATTGTTTTAAGGATATTTTGATAAAAAAATTATTTAAATACAATATTTTGGCAAAAAAGTTAACTTAGAATAATCTTTTTTCAAAATGTTCTCCTTTTGTGAAAAACGCTTCTATTATAATAATATTTTGCCGGTATATAGCTCAGAACTCTCTACAGAGGCTCAACTAGAATTTTTGAAAAATTCGCATTATTTTCAGAGTTACCACCAATTGAAATAATTATTAGCATTTTTTTCTTAAAATTGCTCCCCTCTGTTGTCCTAAAATATGGATAAACCCACTTCTAAGTTATATATTTCAAAAATTCTAGTTGAGACTTTGTAGAGAGGTCTGAGCTATATACAGGCAAAATATTATTATAATAGAAGCGTTTTTCACAAAAGGAGAACAGTTTGAAAAAAGATTATTCTAATTTTTTGCCAAAATATTGTATTTAAATATTTTTTTTGTCAAAATGTTCTTAAAACAATTTTATGCATGCATTTTAATCTGAGTGACACTAAATATCATGAAAATTATCCATTTATGGGCTTTTGCAAAATCACGGTTTCGAACGTAGTCGGATACCTTAAATAGGTAACTCTGGTTTCCACTTGATAAAATTTTCTTTTAAAATTAGTCAGGATCTTATTTAAAGAGTAACTATCGTAGACCCCCCGTTTACACTTCATGGACCCCCAAATTATTTTTTCGCTGACGGGGACCCCTTGTATCATACATCCCTGGGGGTCGATATAGATCACTTTGGGAATCACTGATTGAAAGCCTTGCTTTCAATCATCAAACATTTCTATTGTTCAAATAGTTATTTAAGTTATAGGCTGGATTTCAAAAAGAATCTTCAAATTTTGAAACATTTTAGAAAATATCGATTAACTGAAATCACCTTATCTGAAATGAGAATGTCATTATATTTTAATTGAGTTTAACATTTTTATAGACTTTGATTAATAGTATAATTAAAGTTACATTCGTGAAATAAGATGAGCTACAAATTTATGTATTTAAATAGCATCAAAACTTTATAAGTGTGTACCGTACTTATTAATAAATGCACGTGGGTAGATATATATAAATTATTATAAATGATAATTATCGAAATTTCCTTACTATTTTATGGTTTCATTTTCCTTCTGCATAGTTAAATCTTAAATTTTATTTTAGAAAATGGTTTGTTTAATTAAGAGTTCGTTAAAGATTCAAATTTTTCGAAAGAAGAAAATAGTATTGCAAACGAGATAATATTGTGTTTTTTTAAAGCAAGTGTTTTTTTTTAATGGAACAATATAAAAATATTTTATTTTAATTTAAATATTAAATATACACAAGAAAAGTAAATTTATCTATTTTCAAACATTAACTGTAAAACTCTAATAGTTTCAAAAGAAATGAAAATGACCAGATATATAATCTAACATATTAAATCTCCATCACTATAACAGTGTGCAGTAGAAAAGAATAGCTCATAAATATCCGTCACTAACATGTTTTATCAGTTATTCGAATTATAATTAAAATATTTATCGCACTCTGTATGTGACAGTGAAATTTCTTGAAATCTCATGTAGAATTATTGTAGTCTGTAATGATCTGAAAAAAATTATGTAAAGAGATAAATGTTGACTATTATAAAATGCCAATAATACGTTTATGCATGTGCAATATTTATATTATTCTAGTAAAAAAAATTTAATTTAAAAAAAAAACAATTTTTTTTTTCAAAAATTTCAAGAAATAAAATATTTTACTTACAAAACATGTAATTTTTCTTTCGTTTTAGAAAATTAAATTATTTTTATTAAAATGTTTCTACAATTGATGCATTATTTGTTATCTCTCTATTTTTTGTGAGAATTTAACAAAACTCATAATTAGCATTAATTTTTTTTCTTCGCAAAAACAACTATTTAATTCATAGTAAGAGAAAAATTAATGGCCATCAAAGAATCAAATATCTTCAGATATAGTTTAATTAAATTTTTCTTTCATTTTAATTGTATAAGAAGAATAACCTTATAACAAATAATACAATGGTAAAAAAATTTAAAACATTTTTTAAAAAATTAATGGAAGCCAAGTATAATATTTACTGTATAATATGAATAAGGTACAAATAATTACTAAAAACTTATAACTTTACAAAGACATTTTTTAGATTTTTTTAAGGACAGTTCATAAAGATTAAATTAAATTTTATAATTTTTAATATGAGTACAAAATTAATTATTGGGAATATATCAATAATTTATATCTAGAGTCTAAGATATTCAATAAATCTAAAAAAATCGTAGTACTTTTATTGAATCATATATTCCTTTATTCAAGAAGTGTCAATTCAGATAAATTTCGCTTTTATATGTGGAGTAAAAATGTTCACGAAAAATTATTCTTAAATACTTGTTACAGAATACAAATGAAGAAAAAATCTATCGTTTGCTAATTTTTAATTTGTGTTTTTAAATAAATCGCGAAATATAAAAAAAAATCAATGCAACTTACAAGTCTTATTTCTGTTGGCATGTATGTAATCTTTATAAATTTAAATTTGATTTTCTTAAATAAAAACTGTGCAATACAGTGTTACTCAAAAATGCAACCTCTGTAAATATGCTGCTTCAACTAACCTGAATTTGATGAAATTCAATTATTATATTGCATTCATAATTATCCCATAATAAGTTTTTTCATAATATCTGAAAAGTTGAATAAACATGTTTATTTTATTGCTCGGTCATTCATAATACAAAAAAAGTAAACTGGAACGAGGAAAATACGATATTTATCAGTAAAACTATCATTAAAATATTTTGTAGCGTTATTTATGAAAAATAAGAAAATTTTCAATTTTTCCAATTTTACCAATGAGAGGATCTAATTATGTGTGATAATAGATTAGAATAACTTTATAGATGGCTATATTGCTGTTGGAGGAAATTAATTTATATAAATGTGTTATTCAATTATTATATTTATGAAAGACTTTATTTGAACAACTTATAACAATCATACATTCTTCCTGAGAACAGATCATGATTTGATTAATTTAATCATTAACAATAACCACCGTATTGAAAATCTTCAAAATAATACAAGAAGTATTACGAGAATCGATCGTTCTGTAAGAAGTAGGTCATGAAATTAAAAAGTAAATCTCTAAAGGCTGTTTAATGTGGCTAAATATGGACGATGGTATCAGATTCCCTCTTTAGAGGTAAATGCTTTTTAAATTGGAAGCAGACCGGTAAAGATTCTGCTACTGAAGTGGATTTCCCCGGTTTCTTCACCACTAATCACGAGCGCTCACAAGAAGGCCAAAAAGCATCCCGCTTGGCAAAAGAAAGAAAAGAAAAACAGAATCCTCTGTAAGACTTGTTGTCCCTTGCCCTCATCATCTTCCAATGTAAGCCCGTTGACGAGCGCCTGACACCCCAAATAGTCGACTCGTTAATTGCCCGTTTAAATCATTAAAGAGCACGCCGGGCCATATTTATCAAGCCTGGAATGGATTGTCAACTTTCTGGCGACAAACGAGTGTATATCCTCCTTCCAACCCGAAGCTGATAGGTGCTGATACTGCGGAGAGGGAAGTGTCTTCTTGCCAGAGACCGTCTTCCGTGTCCAACCCGAAGCCTTATCTTAAATACTCTTGCGCGCCGCTGTGTAGATAGTGGTTTTCTTCCGAAAAGATGATATTTCGAAGAATGTGGAAGATTTCTCGAGATATTAATGCTGAGTGATGTATTTGCAGTTGCCCTTTAAAAGACAATTATTCAATATTTGCTTTTCAAATTGTTTTTGATCATTAATTCCTGAAACTCAAAATCTTTTTATTTTCTCTGATGACATGAAGATTTCTGATGAAATTTTGAAAGAAAAAGTCACATTTGCTGTTACCATCTAAAAAAACCATAATTATTTAAGATTTATTTTAAAAATCTTGTGCTATTAGTTCTGAAAGTTTAGAAGTATTTTATATGGTTCTATTTCTCAACAATGTATATTGAATCTAAAAACTTATAGTACTTTAAGTAGTCTCCGATCACACATCGAACTATAAGACAGTAGTGACATAGTTTCTAAATAACTTTTTTGACTTTTTTAAATTTATTTTCAATTAATTTACCAATGCAGCATGAATACAAACAGCTTCAACAACAAGTGGATGACCATGCTTATTATTTACTGATATAAAAATTCCTAAAGCGTTCATTAATGTAAGAAATAAAAATATCTGAGAGAGACAACACAGATTAATATTTATGCCTTAAAATGGATGGTAAAGTAAATGATTGTTCTGAAGCAAAGAACTGGAATACAAACTTTTGCATTGAAAATCTTTTGGGTAAAAGTGCATCTGATAACCAAGATGGTGAAAGTTCAAAAGACCAGATAAATTTCAGTAATTCCCAAGAAGGATCAGATAACGGCACAGATGGTAAGACTCTTCTCTTAATTTTATAGAAATAATGCTTTCATACAGAAATTGTTTTTTCTTAAAACAATATTTATTTCTATTTATACGTTTTTCTATAATAATTATAAAAAAATAACTGTTAAAAAAGCTTTTAATAATTATTATAAATGCATGAGGGTTTTTTTATAGGAATTTATTGCTATAATTCTTAAGATTAATTTTTGATTATTTAAGGTATCCGGACACGTTGAAAATGACCAAATTCGGTCAAGACAGATATTTTTGTTTTTTATTTCATTGAATAGAGCTAACTTTTGGCATTACAATACATAATTTTTTTTTACTTCTATGCTACCTAGAGGCCATGTTACAATAAATTTTATAAAGTTAGAAAAACCCGGAAGTGGGTTTTTGATCTACTAGAAGTGGGCAATTAAAATGTTCAAAATCTATCAAGGCGAGTCTGATCACTCAACATATTACGAATGTATTTCAATAAAACTTTTTGAGCCTGATATTTATGTTATTTTCTATAAAATGTACTAAAGTATTTCTTATTGTATGAATACTTTTTAAGTTATGGCTTGTTATTTAAATAATGGTCTCATAAAGAATGTGACTTTTCTTATAGCGTTTACTCAATCAGCTCTAAGATTTTAAAATCTTAGTAAAACATTAAAATTTTAGAGCATTTCCTAGAAAAATGCATCTAATTTGTTTTAATAATACTCTTACTAATATATGTTTATTACTTTTTTTCTCTAATTGCTTTGAAGTTTTATAAAAATGTTGCTAAAATTTCACATATAATTGTGATTTTTGTGAAATGTAGGCAGTTTATTTTAAATTTTGTTAGTTAAATATTGGTACTTATTGGTATTGAGTCCTAAAAAAGCATTTATAATGTTTAATTATGCTATCTTGTCAAAAAGTACTCCAAACGTGTTCGGATACCTTAAATAAATGAATTTATTATCTAATTTTCATAACTTCCTTACTGAATAAGATTTTCACCTTTTTGTACGGTTTATTAACTAAATTGATTAAATGAAAGTTATCTGTAATATCGGGCTTATTTAAGATACAGATCCTTTAAAAGAATAAAGGAATACATTTATTTTGCAAGATTTACGAATAATTTTTCCAAAAGAACTTTATATTATTAGTTACACCTACATTACAAATGCTTAAATTTTTAAATACGTCTCGAAAGTATAATTTTTAACAAAATACAAGTAGTTATTAATATTTAATCCTAAAGTCATTAATAACACAGAATTATTGAAATTAAAATTAACCTTAAAATTATAAAAAATATAGTATTATCTCTAAAAAATATGCTGAACTTATAATTGCATTTCACACAACAACACTAAAAACTTTAATTTTTTTTCTTCCCTATATTGATGAAATACCAAAAAAAAAACACTTTTCATCCAGGTTTTATTTCCTTTGGTTCTTTTTTAATGAATATGTGAATCTTTTTGAAAACATTGATTGATAAATCAATTGCAGTGTTTTCTCATTAATTTTGTTTTCAGTTCCTGTTTCGAGAATTTAAGTTTCCTTTTATTATTTTTATACAATTTATAATTTTATTTAGCCATCTTCATTATTTAAAACGTCCGTTTCGTTGTATTTATTTTACCGTGATATCGTACGTAATGAAAAATGTTAACTCTAAAAATTATATATTTTGATTTTTTTTTCCAAAACTGGAAGGTAAAATAGATGGTAAATGTAAAGACATAATTTCAATTTTGAAAGTTTCTTAGAAGCTGGTTTTCAAAAACTAATTTTCTTGATTCTACATTGATTCTGTGCCACTGAAAACCATTTCAGTAAAATAAATCCATTTTTTTCTTATTAAATATAATTATTTTTAAATCAGTTCTTTCACTATTCTTAATAGTGTTCTTTTTTGTTCTTTTTGGTAAAAGATCCATTCTAATAAATTTAAACTATTATAGTCTTTCCTTCCAAATATTTTGAGCAGCATTTAATAACATAGATATTTAATGAAGATATTAAAGTTGTTATGCATTGTCATACATTGTTATACTATTTATGTCTTTTTATAGTAAATAAATTGTATAAAGTTTTTATGTTAATTTTCCAACCATTTGTTAATGAATATTTAGATTTGGAAAACTCTCATTTTCTAACAAATGTATCTCAGTTAAAGATGGGATTCAAATAATTTTGGTTTATAGAACACTTCTGGTTCATATTCTTAATTATATAGTTTCATGATAAATGTGGAATGGAAATATATAACTCTTTTTAATGATTAAGACAAAGTGAACGTCAACAAAGGAAGTAGGCAAAGTTAATAAAATAAAAAGCAATATTTAAAAAAAAAATCTTAGTCAATTCCTACTTAGGTCAACGAAGAAAAATTTTATTTTAACTACTTTTTATTAAATAGTTGCAATTAATATAAATATTTGTATACATATGTCAGAATCACAATATTAAGTGACAAAATAGAAAGCGGTTTTTTATTGCAATTTTCCTTTCTATATAGGGTGTTGTGTACAATTTTTTTTTGTTACTAATTATTCATTCATTAAATTTAATTATTCTGATAAAATAGTATAGTAAAAAGGAAATCACACATTCTTTCTCAGAAAGTAAATAATCCCAGATAGGATTCGAACCCACGACCTTTGGATAAGAAGTCCAACGCGTTGTCCATTGCGCTAAAGGACACAATGAATGATTTTCCTTTCTATACATGCTGTTGGGCTAATATTTTTGTTTGTTACTATTTATTCATTTTTTAACTTAATTAATGAATTAATATTTGAAAAAACTGCATTAGCGTCAATTGCCATCCACTACAAGTTTAAAAAAATGTATTTGAATTGAATGGAGGAATAGAAAGTATTTTATTAACGATTGAAAATTTGAACAATATATATATATAGGGAGAAAGTGAACTAATAGAAATTGGAAAAACATTTGCATATATCTAAAAAAATAGTATTTATAAAAAGAAAAAAAGTTACAATTCTTTTAAACATGTTCCCGAAATTTACAAGTTAAATCCTTAAAAAGCAATTCAAATTTAATGATTCTGAAAAAAAAATTTATTTTAGACTTATTTACTTCAAAACTTCAATACATATTTTTCAAAAAATATCATTCATAGAAAGCTCTCATGATGGATACTTTAAAAAAAGGATAGCTACAAATATTGCATTACCTATAATATAATTATTACTTCAAAATTATTGATTTCATAACCATCCGGCTCAAAAGGACTATTTTTTAATAACACATTGTTTCAAGAGAAATATATTGTTAAAGTTACTCTTATTAATTTGGCAATATATTTTTGATGAAATATCCATTATATAATTTGAAATATATATTATATTTTATAACTTGATGATATTATTATATACTTGACTTATTTTATAATGTGAACGATAATTATTTCAATTCATCCAATATAGTCCTGTGTCACTTACGTTACTGTGATTTCATTAAACATACCTTAATATCTTGAAATCAGATTTTTCTTTTGGCCAACATTTTAAGGCCTCCTTGCAATCAGGAAAAGATGAACATCTTGCTGATCATACCAAATCAGGATTAGCTTGAAATATTTTGAAATTTAAAAGTATTTGTTGATGTAAAGTGTTTCCTATATTTTGAAAGTTCCATTGGTGGGGTATTGAAGTTTGGGGATAAGGATGACATCTCTGAAATGTCGTCCTCGTCACTTTATCGTAATTCAAAATTACGAGGTCTGTCGCCAATAGCCTTAGTGTTGCTTTCAGTGAAATCTAAATTAAAATAAAACCCATTTTAAAAGTATTTTGAATAATTAAGAAATACACGTAGGAGCTCTTTAAAGTTTTGTGAAGTAATTAAGGCTGTCTTCGGTAAAAGTACGAGAGCTTGAATTAAACGCCAAGCACATTTCCAGACAGAAAAAGGCCTCAATTTCCATTGAAATTTGTAGTATTATAACTCATACCTCAGTTAACAATATAGTGTTTTTAAAAATTCAAATTATCCCATAATTATTTTTTTTTCGTTTTAATAAGTGAAGGCATAGCCCATTTAACATTACGCGGTATAGGAGAAAAAACGCGAAACACATTTCATACCAGAAGAAATGGATAAACTCGGTTAAAAATGAGATGTATGATAAAAAATGCTACTCTCTAAAGGATAGTGAAGCCAGAATATCATTAATTTTTCATTTCTTTTATATCTGAAAAAATGGTCCAAATTCGGATCCTATACTTTAACATTGACCGAAAACAGCCTTAAATTCGGCAAGTGCTGGTCCCGAGCTTATGCTTCAGGAATATTTGAAAAGTATTGAATCAATTACTAAGATTTACTCTTATGATAACAAATATTTTATCACCCTTTTTTTTTATTGGCATGCCAATTATTTCAAAGGGTTCTTATACTGTCTTGGTTATTTAGTTTTTTTAATTAGAAAGGTAAATGTTCTCGAATTTTCTTGAGGAAAATTCCTATTAAGCTAAATCAAACATTTAAAAGATTTATTCCGATAAAAGTTGCGTGTCGTATTATATACAGTTATTCTTGCTTTTAATATGTGAAACGTAACTATCATCTTCAGTCAATTTTTTTCTTCGGGTATAAAAAGACGCGATATAACAATCATTTTATAACAATACCTTAAAAATTACATCTAATCGAAAGAACTATATGAAAATTTTCAGCATAAAACACATACGATTTCAATTTGAATTTTTCAAAAGCATGAAGTATTGAAAATATATATTTCAACAAAAAATAAGAAATAAAACATATTCGTACAGGAGATGATATTTAAAAATAAAGCCGCTTAAAAATTCTTTGCAAATATAAATGCATAAAATTATTTATAACATCCTTTTTTCGAACATTTTGAATAAACGTCACTCGAGAGCAATTAATGACGGACTTTATAAATTTTGAATAGTTTGATCACACAACGAGGATGATGCATGTAATGTTTTGAATTATAAATTAAAAGTAATTTTTAGAGAAGAAATTCATCTTCCTATGTTCTTACGCTTATGTATGGGAAATCTTAATAACAGATTTCCATTTGAAATACAGTAGCCTTTATTAATCCGATGTCCTTATTGGTACAAGCCCACGACTCTGATTCAATGGCACCAATGGGCTAGGCAGTGCCATGCACAGAGGCCCTCGGACTCTGAATACCAAGCAAGCCAAATTTGCGATATTATTAAAAAGTTAATCTTTCAAGCTCAGTCTTTTCATTTTTCTATAGATTGTTATTTGAAAACAAACTTCCACAGTTCCACGAAAAGTCTTACCCTACTTATTATTACATCTCAAAAAACCTAAACAAGAAGCAATTCCTTCCTAGCTACATTCTATTTTTTAATAACAATATAATTCATAATAAGCTAATTTCCTATTTCAGTATTTCGCAATCTTAGCCGTATCTGCAATACACTGATGGAATTTTGTCCTCCCCCCACTTCTTTCCCCTCTTCTGCAGGGGAGTTCCATGTTTGTTTGTTTTTTTAATAATTATGATAATATTGTAATATATTTTCTTGATCATGCTTATTTTTTGCATTATTTTCTGTCTATCTCGGTTAACCATTTTGTAGCTCTAAGTTCTCTGGTGGATAAGTTCGATCCTCTCGAATAAATAAATTGCTAGGGACTCCCCCTAACGACGTTTTGTAGTGTAGCATTATATTACTCCTTCCTTTTAACATCAGTAAAGAAGTACGAATTGTATTGGATACAAATTGTAAAAATACACATCCAATACGAATTGTATTGGATAAATTATAAAACTAAAATTATAGATAAAAAAAAAGAAAGAAACCCAGTGGTACGGTGAAGCGCAAACAATATCAAGAAATAGAAGATAGTAAATAAAAATTGTAACATTGTATATTTAAAATATTCATATATTTTTACTTGATAAAATCCAACCAAATTCAGACCCTCGTGTTGTTGTTTTTTTATTTATTATTATTATTTTATTTATTTAATTATTTATTTATTTATTTTGCACCAGAACCCTTGGTCACTTAGCTACGCCACTGCTCTGATCACTTGTATCTACAAAAGCTGCAATTTATTATAGATTACACGAGAAAATAACTTTGAATTTAACTGATATCATCTTAACCAACTAAACGATGATCTTCGAAAATGGAGGAAAATTAGTTATACTTATCACTAATAAATATATTGTGGCTCTTTAAGGTTTATTTCATAATTATTTATGGCTACAGTAGCCGAGTCATCATGGGCACGAACGCATGGCCGATGACTCTCGGGTAGAAACCAGGGTTTAAGTTCTAGAGTCACTGATGATCTTTCGAATAGAGGGGCTAATGCGCTTTTTATTTCTGTCGAAACTCAAGTGATGTAGTATGAAAGTTTCGAGAATGGGGTATAAGCATAGGTATTGACTTCGATATTTGACCGAGGATCAAAATTGCGAGGTCTGTTGCCAATACCCCTCGTGTTTCTTCTGAGTCCAATTCTAAAAAACATACAGTCTATTCATTCTTGAATATTTAAGATGTGAAATTTAAACACTAATACGAACTAGTTTTTAAGTAGTTATTATATAAAAATAAATCTACAAAAGAATAAAAATGAATGCATGCCAAAATTGTACAAAACATCTCAAATGAAATTCAAAAAAGCATTGAATTTATAAATTACATCTTAAATAAAAATCTCAATAGATTTTTAAAGAATTATCAGAGTCATCTGCGTAAAAATTTTTTAAAAATTCATTTCATGATCAATAAATTAAATAATGTGCTTTAAAACATCGAATGTGAATGATTGTTTTTGAGACAATTCTGAGAACTCCAAGTAACTAACGACATTTGATAGAATTTATTGAATACATATTCAACTATTTTGAAGGAAGACAGAGAGAGAGAGATTTACAAACTAATGTTTCTCGTTGTAGAGTTTTACAACTTCTGACTCGTAAAAAGTTCAGTTAGGGTGTATGCATTCGTCTATAATTTTTAATAGCTGTATACTTTTGTCTTTGTAAACGGTAATGCCTTCTGCAGCATTTTCCTTTGAAGGAAAGTAAATTTCTCTAAATCAGCATGGAAGCTAAAATTATGCATAGTTTTTTAATGGAGATGAAAAGTTAATATTTTAATATTGATTTTTAAACTGAAACGAATGTTATTTCTATTCAATAGAATTGTTTTCATTTTTTTTTTTTTTTTTTTTTTTTTTTTTTTGTGAAATTGAACATTATTGGCCAAGAACAAACTTTTTATGTCGTTTTAATGTTAACCGTCAAACATTCGCAGTTCCTCGGCTTCTGCAAATACTAATTACCGATGGATCCAAATGCGTAAGAGAAAATGGGTGGAATGCGTTAAGTTATAAAAGGTGCTAAATTATGCATTTTCAAGAATGTACAGTCGAACCTCTATATTGCGAATTCTTCTATCTAGTGAACTTTTTCCTGGAGCCAAGAACATTTCACGATTTTCTTCGTAAAACAACCTTCCAATAGCGAAGTGCATTTTCTACATAACGAACTTTTTCTCTTGTGATTCAATTTTTTTCTCCCTATTTTTAAATATTTCTGGACATTTTTTTAATACATTTTATGAGGTAGTCATAAATCTTAAACTGGTTTTATTAGGGGCCTAACTTGCCGAGAGCAATGGAATTCTGGATATTTCATCCAAGAAGGGCAACCCTTAACCCCCACTGTCCAGTTCACTGGAAACATCTTCGATATCTCTTTCAAACCTCAATGGAGTCTCGTGTCCTTGAACTTATCTCCGTTCATTTGTAATGTTGATCAATCGTACAGATAACTTCATTTCTTGTAGCTTAAAAATATCAAAATGTAAGTGAATGAGCATTAAAGAAAAAAAAAATCTTTAGAAAGTGAAAAAAACCTTCAAAAAGTTCGAGCGCGTTTTTTTTTTTTTTTTTTTGATAGGTAAAATATATAACATAAATATATATTAATTTACAAAAAGGTGTCAATAACTACTTTTTTAAAAGTGTTTAAGAATTTAAATCTTGTTTTATGTGGTTTATAAGGAAAATTGAAAGATGAACCTCGATATAACGAACTTTTTTGCGGGATTTAGAGGTCCAACTGTATTTAAATCTTGGATAACTTAAAAAAATGAAATGTGCTAAGAACTTTTTCCAAAAATTTACATTTTTAAACCGAACAAAATTATATACTCAAGAAATATATATTCTCTTCACCAAACTTCAATATATTCTTCTAAGCTACATAAAAATTTGTAAAAATAATATTATTGCATTTATTTAAGCAAATAACTTGAAGGTACGTGGAATTAATTCAAAAAATTTATTATATGTATCTATATGTCATCAGTCTCTCAAATTGAAGTTTTCTGTGAAACAGCTTCTAATTTAATTAATTTAAAATTCTTACATGAAATAATTGCAATTTCATTTAACTTGAAGTTAATAACTGTCACTTATAAGCTTTACAGCTTAACTCTTGTATTAGTAGTTCAAAGACTCAAATATTATACATGCGTAAAATTTCGCTTCGTTAAAATTTGAGTTATCTGACAATAAGTTCTGATTTGTAAGTTAAATGCGAAAAAAGTAGTTCTAGTATGCTAATAGTTCTAGTAGCTAATAGTTCTAGTATACAATATTAATTAGAAAAAACCAAAAAAAAGTGTTTTTCCTATTGTTAAAAAGCGTATATATAATATGCAAGTATTTACTGGTTCTTTGTGCTAAGTATCAGTTTATAAATTCTTGTTATTCTATTTACTAAAGCGATATAAGGTTTATGAAATATATTTTTTTAATTATTTTTAGCATATTAAAACAATGTTGTGTTTTGAATATCACTTATCAAGAAACTGAAAGATAAAGAATCTTATAAGTCCTTTGTAATATTTTTTTTTCCTTGAGGAGGCTACAAATAACAAAAAGAATTAAATTTTATGAAATAAATTAATGGCATAAACAAAATGTTTTCTAATTCAATTTCTAAAATTGTATGGATCTAAACATGACAAAAATTTAATTTTACTCTGTCCAGCACTACATTCTGATCAGGTATGATATTTAGTGACGCTGATTGTCGTGTCGTAGGGCCTAGATTCGAATCCCGGAGAAGGCATGGATGTTTGTAAATGTATAGTGCCTTCGCGGCATGGGGTACTCTAAATAGCCGTCGAGCCGCAAGTCCTCTCGTGAGTTTGGTGGAAGAGGAGAGAGGTGAAAGGCCCCTGACCACGCTCAAGGTGTTCTTCAAATCGAGGGGGAATCGAGCAAAATCGCACTGTCAGCTGCATGGTGCACAAAGCTAAGTTTAACGACAGGCGTAAAATGCAGCCATTTGCCGCAGTGAATTTCGCGTGCCTTGATCTGATGTTACTGTCGATCAGTTGCCCTAAGTAATAATAACATATTTTAATCCTAATTTAAAAGCTGTATAATTTGATAAACGAAACACCGTTACTTGCATTTACTATAAAAATT
>BMAV01002826.1:383621-424961 GCA_019973955.1 Trichonephila inaurata madagascariensis
TATCAAATTAGAATTAAGTATTATTTGATTGTGTTAACAGTATATTCGCGCGCGAGTTTTTATATCATTCTTCCAAGTGCCCCACTACGTATATGAGATGAGTTCTTATAGTTAAAGTGGCCGCGGTAGCCTAGTGGTCAAGGGAACGGTGTGTCAAGAATTCGAGCCCAGTGCCACTGAAGACCCTCCGTGTAGAGAAGACTGTTGAATGTTAAATCTGTCAAAGCTCAAATGGGCTTCCGTTAGTGTGGTGTGGAAGTTAGGAGAGAGGGGTGCCAGTTTAAGTGTCGTCCTCGTCACCTGACTATGGTACAAAATTACGAGGTCCGTCATCAGTAGCCCTCGAACTGCATCATATATAGTGCGATATAAATTCTCTCTCTCTGAAAGTTAAATTTGATGAAAGTCAAACATATTCTCTCACAACCATCCATTATTTTTTCCCCAATTTCAGGTAATAATTTAAAGCTTTCCGGCGTTAAATTATCAATATTAAAATAAATTAAAATGTTTACCTAATTAGCGTAGTTAGACATATTTTATGTTTTTGATTGCATTTTGTCTTTGATATTTGCTGCATTAAAACAATGCTTCTTTTTTCTTTTAAATTATTTGTTTTCTACATTAAATTATCATAGTTTTTCTTTTAGATGACAGATTTAATTAGCAAATAATACTGAATATTATTAATATATTTGAGTAACTCGAATAAGTTTTATAGTCCTTAGAAAAACCCAGTCAAACATTCATTCAAGATAAACATTCTTTGTACTATTTTTTAGACAAATCACATACACCCGCACGCACACACATAGTGTAAAAATTAATACTTCAGTTCTAGAAAATAAAAAAGAACTTAACTGAAGAGAATCAATAAATATTTATCCCTTAAATATTGCTTAAGAATGCCAAATAAAAAAAACTCATTTTCAGTTTCTAGCTCCTTAAAGAATCTTCTGTATTAACAAATATTGATTGCTAAGGGGATTACATCTACTTTTTTTCTGAATTCTTACAGTAATTGGGAATTTCTTATAGTTCGTCATATTGTTAACAGTATCTTTATCTAAGCTTCCTTTTCTTTCTTCAAGTTTTTCCTTCTCTGAATTAAGTATTAAGTAGTTTTGTTCTCGATAAAACAATAAACTCAAATGTTGATTTTTTTCAAACTTCAATAAAAGTCTTTATTCAGTTAACAAATTATTTTTAAGCTAAAACTTGTCTTATAAATTTTGAAAAACAAACTTATTAATGCTGAAACATTTTACATATAATTACAAATAATTTATATCAATCACAATCGTATTAAGAAAGGTAAATTGTGTAAATAAAAATTTGAAATAAGTAAAAGATATTTTAAGTTTTGTCTTCAAAAAACTGCTTCTCTTTCTCTCTCTTTAAATATTAAAAGTGTTAGAAATTTCAACAAATTTAAAAGATTGTGAATACTTTTACAAAAAAAAGAAAAAAACGTTTTTTCAAATGCAATGCAGAAATTACTCTAGCATGTTTTGAATTTTCAATAGGTAAATATATATAGTTTTTAAAATACCGAAGTTTCTCTAGAGAACAAATAGTGATTTTTACAGCATACTATAGAAAACAATAAATAGTTTAATGGAAAATGAAAAGAATAATCAGTTATGTGATTACTCTATGAGATAATTAGTATCAGATCATTTTAAAGTATCCGACTGCGTTCGGAACCGTGATTTTGCAAAAGCTTATAAATGGATAATATTTATCATATTTAGTGTCACTTAGATTAGAATACATGTATACAATTATTTTAAGGACATTTTGACAAAAAAAAATTATTTAAATACAAAATTTCGGCAAAAAATTAACTTAGAATATTTTTTCAAAATGTTCTCCTTTTGTGAAAAATGCTTCTATTATAATAATATTTTGCCTGTATATAGCTCAGACCTCCATACAGAGGCTCAACTAGAATTTTTGAAATATGTAACTTAGAAGTGGGTTTATCCATGTTTTACGACACAACAGAGGGGAGAAATTTTAAGAAAAAAACCCTGATAATTATTTCAATGGGTTGTAACTCAAAAAATAATGCGATTTTTTTAAAAATCATAGTTGAGCCTCTGTACGGAGGTCTGAGCTATATACAGGTAAATATTATTATAATAGAAGCATTTTTCACAAAAGGAGAACATTTTGAAAAAAGGTTATTCTAAGTTAATTTTTTGCCGAAATATTGTATTTAAATAAATTTTTTTGTCAAAATGTCCTTAAAACAATTTTATACATGTATTCTAATCTAAGTGACACTAAATATAATGAAAAGTTTCCATTTATGCGCTTTTTTTTAAATCATGGTTCTGAACGTAGTCGGATACCTTAATTATAAAAGCTTGGTATGAAGAATTTATTTCAAAATGTGAGCGTATTCTCTAATAAGTAGTAGATTCTTCTTTTAAGTCATTCATTTCTAATCAGAAATTTCGTAAATAAAAATATTTATTGATGCCTTTTTCTGATGTTCAATTGCCTGAATGGTGCAATTTCAAACTGTAAATCGCCAATATTTCTTTCGCAAACTTTGAAATGTATTGAGAAGCCTTAAATTTATTTTTATTTTTCCAAAATTTCTTTCAAAGCTGCAAAATTATTATGACATTTTCTTTCTGCTTCGTGATATTTGACTCAAATTTGATGTCAGTGAAATAAATTATATTTGTAGGCCTTGTGTGTGTGTGCGTGAGAACTTGTCCCATCTATTTTTCAGTTCATAGATTTATTATTATATTAAAAAAAAAGCGGAAACTTTTCATTATTAGAAAAATATTTTGTAACGCAATAGGGAAAATAATGCTTCCAACAGAATTTAGATTCGGGGTTTCTTATACTTTTTATTCCTAATAATACTATAATTAATAAATTATCATAGGTTTTTTCCTTCTTCCATATTGATAACATAACTATTAAGGTAAATTATCTAGTTAAAATGTCATTTCTCAATGCATCCTACCTTCAAGCATAAAAAGTAAAGCTCATGACAATCCCCTGACTAATCTCTGGTATAACAGGCAGTCCCCAAAAGAATCATTTAGTCCACCATCTCCAGACTTACAAGTGGACACATCGTAATGGATAGTCTGTCCCATCCATTAGTGTACGAGAGTTAGAAGGAATATTAGCTATAGTCAACATAAACACAATTTATTAACAATTCTCAACAACCTAACAAATTTCAACAACCCAAGTTAAGAAATGCACCTTAAATAAATATGTTAGAGAAAGTGAGAGGTAGACGAGATAATTGAAAATTTAATTATAAAACGGATCACTTACTCTTAGCACAGCCTAGCTATTTATCTTTTAAATATTTGAAGATAAGTTCTAAGTTAATCTAATTCAAGCCGACACTATCCAATTTAAATATCAAATTGACCAAATCGTCAATCTTAGATATTAAGTAAATAATCTACCAAACACTCTCGACTAGTTTTACGTTAATCACTAACTGCTATCCTTTAGCTTCTAACCCCTCTCTCCTTCGAACCTGAAAGTTAATCTTTAAATATAAGCCTTGATTTGCATAATTCACGTCTTCTTCTTCGGGGGAAAGTTTTCTATACAATAACATTTAAAGAAACCATTATTCCCCAAGATGATTAGTAGGAAGTACACGAATAGACCCGTTACAACATAAAGTGCTTTTTCTTTGTTGATGGACAAAAGGCCTAATTGCAGTGGCGTAATGGAGAACTTTTGGGCCCCCCTGAAAGTCAGGTTTTGGGCCTTCAAGTTGGATTTTACAAAGAGTAGGTACTTGGTGGCAGTCAGGCTTTGCGCCCCCCCCCCCCGGATGTGAGGTTTGTGGGTGTGTACGTTACACCACAGCCTAATTGATATGTACCAACTCCAACTCAGTAAGCTAGATCAGGTGGAATAAGTCAACAATACATAAAGAGTGGCCACGGTAGTCGTGTCGTCATGATCGCAAACTCGTGGCTGGCAGTTTCGAGTCATGGGTTCGAAGCTTAGTGTTACTGAAAATCCGCCATGTAGAGGGGATTATACGAGTTAAATCTATCAAAGTTTTCACGTTGATGTGGCAGTTAGGAGAGGAGATGCCAGACCAATATTTATCCTCGTCAATTGACCTTGGTTCAAAATTACGAGATCCACCACCAATAGCTCTCGTGTTGCTTCAGAGTGCTTCATCATTACTTGCATAAATGTTCATTATTACTTGGATTAATTACTCATTCCATTAAATATTTAATTTTCATCGCATATTTTTATTTTCAAAATGCTTTATATATTTTTCCCCTGTATAAGTTTTTTAATCCTTTACTTGTTAAATCCCTTCTTATTTAATAAGAAATAAGTTGATTTCAATATAAATTCGGCTATAATATCATATTTCAACATACTTTTAAATTTAAATTTTTCTGTTTTAAAAGTACGATAATTTTTATGACATTTTTCAAAAATATGCCTTTTTGCAAACTTCTTCGTTTAAGACATTTTAATAGTTTTAGAAAGGAGAATATTTTGTTCGAGTTGAGATATTTTAGCTTGAAAAGTTTTTATAAAATATTTCAGTAACTAAGCTCAAACAGATCTCTTTTGATTTAAGTTACAATCAAGCTACAAAAAAAAGTTGTCGTTTATTAATTTAGTTAGAAATATAATACAAAATATAAAAATCATGAATCAAATTTTAAAAAATATTCTACAAAAAATACATAATGCTACTATGTTTTTGGATTTCAAAATAGGAAACAAATTTCCTTTCCGATATTGGATAGTAGAAATTTATCGAAACAAATACGCGATAAAAAGGGGAAAACATTTATACACAACTCAAGTATATATGATAACTCTAGGTTAGCTAAACATTCTCTTAATAAACTTCCACTCTTCCCTGCCAGCAGACGCGAAATTTATAATTTCTGTCCATTTAAGAAATGCAAAATGACAAGGTAAGTATGTAAGTACTGCAACAAGGCTATTGGTGGAGAACATACAAGATACAGAGGAAACGTTACTTTTTAAGAACCTTTCTATTTCTTTAATTGAAATACATATTATAATGCTTCTATTAAGATACACTACTTTATTTGAAATAAATAAAGAAAATATAAAAATATACAGTAATACCCTAAACTTACGCGATAGGTGGAACTGAGCGATAACTGCGTACGTTGGATTCCCGTAAGTCGGGGTTATAATTTCGCATTTAAATACATGTAAATTATTTTTAGCTAGGACCTGTTGAGTGAGTGAATATTAACGTCGCACTGTTCAGCTACACGAGGGCTTTTGGCGACGGACCACTAGCTAGAACCGGAGACGAAAGAAAATCACAGTTTAGGGGGAAATGTCTAATAAAATCTTAGGTAACACAAATACAAAATCGCAAACCTAAGTTCCTTTGATGGTGCAGGGTCCATAAAATCTAACGAAGTAGTCTGCCGGTTCAAAGGTTTTTTTTTTTTTATCCCGCAAAATTTCTTTGTAGCATGTTAATATATATATTTTTTAATTCCTTGTTTTGTTGAAAAATATGCTCTTCTATATTTTCTAAAATGTATATATATATATAACTCTTTTTCAATTAAACTAAGGCCTTCTGCCAAATTTCCAACACACCGTATTCGATCTTCTGGTTGGACTGGGTCTAAAGACTGAAGTTCTTCAATGGCTTGCTCTTGCTTATGCATTTCTAAGAGCTCGTCAACTGTCAGCTTCTGATTGTGGGAATCCAGCACACACACACACAGTTCTGGAACGTCATCACTCGATCCCCTTCTAAATTTATTTGAAGCGGAAAATAAGTAATCGAGTTGTGCAGTGCTCAAACAAAAGACGAAACAACGAGATTTGAAAATCACGTACGTCCAAGTTCGCGTAAGTCAGGGTACAGTAAGTCGAGGTGTTACAGATTTGTTTTTAATTCGCAGTCTGTAGACTGATTAATTAGTTACGAAGTAGTATAGATTTAAGTTTAGTATCGAGGGTTGATAAAAAAGCTTTCGATTACACTGTTATACTTTTTTTGGAATATACATTTTTCTTTTTTTTAAATTATTTTACAGTGCAGGAAGTATATCAAGAAGAATCACCAATTTTTCAAGTGTACTAATTCAGTTTTTAAACCAATATAACATTCACGAATTTTTAAGATACAATTCATAAGGATTTGGGACAACGCTGTAACTGATAACGCTGAAAACGCTGTAACTAAAGTAAAATCATAACTTTTTAAAAAATTCCTTATTTTAAAAATTATCTTTTTATCTGAAAACGTTTAAGTAATATTTTAATCTAAATTTATTCGCCAAAAAGAAAGAAATTTGTGTTATCTTATTAGAATTTAAAGAAAAAAATGTTACTGTGTAATTTTACTACTAAGATTTCTGAAGAAAACACGCAAAGAGGTCACTAATAACAGGAATACGTAAAAGAACTTTATTTATGTAAGATTTTGAAAGATAACATTAATATGTCATCTGAATTTTAGGTATCAAAATCAATATAATAAATTCATGTTTGAGTGAGTGTTTATAACGCCGTACTATAAAGCCACACGAGGGCTATTGGCAATGGACCACGTCACCTTGAGCCCCGATCAAGTGACGAGGACGACACCTGAGCTAGCACCTCTCTCTCCCAACTACCACATGACACAAACGGGAAGACATTAAGCCTTGACAGATTTAACATTTATCAGCCCCTATACACGATGGGTCTTCAGTGGTAGGGGAACTAATGGCAAGCTGGCCACGAGCTCGTGACCATGACCACTAGGCTACCACTGCCCACATTCATATTTGAAAGAACTACAGATGATAATTACGAATTTATTTTAACAAATGTAAATACGAGATGACATAATATACATGTTTTGATTTTTGGTTATGATGGGGAAAATTTGCAAGAGGATTTGTGCGCTTCTTGTTTTCAGCTTTTCTTGATAAAAATATAAATGCAACATAAAAATATTAAATATTTTGCATAAAATAAAAAACTCACTCTTTATATTATACATATAATACATTTTAAATGTAAGTAGTAATAATATATAATAATTTAATATGAATATTTCATTGTTTTCAATTAATATAATCAGTATCAGACAAGATAAAAATATGAATTTCTTATAGGTGAAGGCACATCTGACGACAGGCGTAAAAGGCCTAGAACTGCTTTCACGTCGGCCCAAATAAAAGCATTGGAAGCAGAATTCGAGAAAAATAAGTACTTATCTGTCTCCAAAAGACTTCAACTGGCCAAAACGTTAAAACTCTCAGAAACACAGGTATGTAAATATAGTAACATACAACTATATATAATATATACTGCTTACAAATATCTACTTCGTCTACAACAAAGTATAATGGATTATTCAAGGACCTATTTTAAGAAGGAAATTATATGCTGTGTAGAAACATACTAATAAAATGATCCCAATGTTTGTATTTCTTTCATACACCTATTGGATACCGTAAATATAAGACTCATGATGAAATAACGCGTTCAAAAAATAAAGCATGTACAGTTATAGTTGTTAATAAGTGCAAAATTCAATAGAACGGTTTTTTTTTTTTTCCAAAAAAAAGGAAACATTCAAATTAATATAATTTCATAACTCTCAAAATTTACTAAAAATTAGCAATCTTAGTTAAAAATGTGTATAAAGTACTTTTATAAAATTGTTTATATAGCTCAATGCATGAAAATTAATTTGCTGACCATTCTCCAAAATTCTCATCAGTTTTGAATTAAATGGTCAGAAAAAATGGTGTTGAAGTTTTTATTTATCAAGCTGAATGATTTCTAGTTATTGATATAAAAAAAAGAATTATAGTGAAAATTAATAGTTTTTTTTTTTTTTTTTTTTTTTTAAGCTAAAACAAGAACTTGAAATAAATTGCGTGAACAATAATGAAGATATAGTTGTTTGCAGTAAACGTGAAAATGAAGCTTTTGGTATTTATCGGAGACTAATGAGATAAAAAAAATAATTTGTCTCATTAAATTTAGTTTTCTTTTTTCCTGTGTAATTTATTACGAAAATGATGAATATTCTTCAAAGAATAATTTTCTCAATTTTTAAATCTACATAAAATTTAAAATTTTATTTCTTTTTTTTTTTTTTTTGGTCTAAGCATTATTTAGAAATAGGCATAATTTCATGAGTCCTTTACACAGTCAGTAGCAACATAGAAATATATTATATATAATACTTTGTTTGTTGATTTGGGGAATAATTAGAAATTTCTGTGCTAATTATGCTTAATCTATTTATCTTTACATTCATTTCAAATCTTTTCATTCAGCATTAAATTCAAAGAACACAATTTCGAGTTCATTACAGCAATTATGTAATCATAAATTACGTGTAGCAATTCTACACTTTGCTTAGAATTTTGTATCGTATTATAAAAATAGAGAATTTCATCTTTATGTTTATTATTGATCTTTTTATAATTTTACATCAAAAACCTATGCATTTAAGTTCGATACTGTATAGTGTTTCCGACTAACAATCAAAAAATTCTTTCCATATCTACCCATATTGTTCGCCCATCCAAGTATAATGGTTAGTGAAGCTGATTACTATGCCGTAGGGCCTGGGTTCGAATCTCAGAGAAGGTATTAATGTTTGTAAATGTATAGTCCTTTGCTGTGCTTGGGGGTTCTCTAAATAGCCGTCGAACCGCAAGTCCTGTGAGATTGGCGAAAGGGGAAGAGAGGTAGGAGGCCCCTGACCACACCTCCAGGGTGTTCTCCCTCAAAATTGGGGGAAACTGAGCCAAAACGTACTGTGACCTGAATTGTGCTCAAAGCTACGGATAATGACAGGCGTACATCGAGCCCTTTACCGCGATGAAATTCGTAAGCCTCGATCTGACATCGTCAGACAGGTGGCATTAGTAACAA
Organism: Trichonephila inaurata madagascariensis; assembly: GCA_019973955.1. Classification (NCBI taxonomy): domain Eukaryota; kingdom Metazoa; phylum Arthropoda; class Arachnida; order Araneae; family Nephilidae; genus Trichonephila; species Trichonephila inaurata. Next base: position 392,538 of record BMAV01002826.1, read on the forward strand.
TAACATATGCATTTAGTCAAGCTCATTTAAAAAAAGCATACTGGGTGATTTTTCTATGAATTATTTTAAGATCAATTGTCCATTGAATTCCTAGCACATAAAGGGGATTTTTGTTTTATTATAACACCAAGTTTCCCCTTTTGCACATAATTGCTGTATGTAATAATCACTAACTATTTTATTATTCTTAATCCGAATGAAAAGTTAACAATTTATTTTGTCAATTAAATACGTTGACCGCCTAAAGTTAAGGAACAACCATTTATTTTTATTTTAACCACTTAAAAAAATCAAAATGATTGATCACTAGTAACTTCAATCAAACCTCATGAAACAATTTTATTCACCTCTACAATTGCACAATTGTATGGCTGTCGGAAGAAACTGCGAAAATGCCATTTGTATATTTTATGTAGAATTATTTTATGCTAGTGAACCTTGATCATGTCCAAGAGATGTCGTTTGCTTGATTCGTTAAGTTGGTGGGCAATCGGATGGATGAAAAATGAGGTGATCACAAGTTGACTCTCCAAGACATCTTAATTTATTATGTAGTATGGAGTCAAAAGGCTCTTGGATCAATTTGAATCCAAAAGTTCAGAATAAAGAAAACATGTTCCAGATCACCCTCAGACAATGGCGCACATAAGGGGGAGTAATGTTCCTCGGGTCCGGGGCCGGCCCCCCCCCCCGCTCGGCCCTTGTTTTTTTTTTCCGATTGATTTTAATCCTATGTATATAGTACATAAAATTTAATTATAAGTACTTGTTAATAATAATTAACTTTATTAATTAATGCTAATTATTTATTCAATAATTAATTTTTTACTGTTTTTTGTTCCGAAAATCGACAAAATAAAAAGAATATGTTGAGCAGTTTATTGAAACATGATACGAGAATGCTGGACTTTCAACGTTGTATCCCTTCCCCCTTGAACAATTTCTGTGTGCGCTACTGCCCACAGGTTATAATGCTTGAGCAAGATAGCTGTCTAACTCTTATATCCCGTAAATGCAGTAACACTGCTACACACCACTAATCCTCGGATCATTAAACCGCAACAAGGATGACAATATTTATTACTGAAAAGTGAAAAGAAGTCTTCACTAACAAGAAGTCAGTACAAGACGAGCTGTTGTATAAATCTCTTAAGATCGACTGTACAGATACTACGTCTCTTCCCTTGAAGAAAAAAAGCCTGTTGCCTAAACTAGACAGTAATGTAATGTGGCTTCTTCACCAAAGATGAGTATTGGTTTATTTTAGAAAGGGATTCAGGTTTGTTCTAATCGAAAATTTTTCCAGCAGATAGCTGAGTTCTTGCTTTAATAAAGGTTTCATGTCTTGTTTCATGGACTGTATTGCTCGCGGTTGCATTCGTCCCTTATCAAAATTCGGGTCAGAAAACCATCCTCTAATTTACAGCAATTCAAATGTCTCTAAAAAAATTGTTTTTATACTTCCTTTTGATTTACATTCAAAAATTGAGGCTCCCTCTTCATCGTGATTTTGAAAAATTCCAACTTCTCCTCTGAATAATGAATTACACACATTCATAACTTGCACCAATTTTGTCACTAATATTGATTTTTATTCATCGGTAATCAAGAATAGTCTTAATTTGGTTGAATTTTCAGTCCTTTTTTAGATTTGCTCTTAATAGTCGATTATAAATCAAATTTTCAATTCCTTCGCGAAAATTCGAAGCCATTATAAAATCCTTGTGCTTTTTGCAACCTAAGGCTTCGATAAAGTTTCTTTACCGGATTGGGGGCATTCGATCTTAGATTTTAGTAGATTTGACATTTTAATTCGTTAAAATTTTAATAAGTATTCGCTGTGAAATTGTAGAGATACTTTTTGTTTTCTCATCGTGCTAACAACTAAATAAATAAAATATAAAGAATTAACAATGCCAAATAATTATTTGAAATTTAAGTACTACGGAAAAATTTATAAGAATTATCTGTTGCTATGAAAAATTGTTCACTTATATGAAGTAGATTTTGTTTTGGTTGACTCTTGTGTATGTGTATAAGCATATATATACCGTACATTATTCAGTATTATTATTTTGTATTTTTATAATCGTTTTGCTGGAATAAGTAATTAAAAAATTGCATATTATTAATAGTGTACATAAATTTTATTCCCTGACAGGTATGTAATTCTTACAGTTTAAAAAAGTATTCGTTTCAATGAACACATTAGAATTATATAATTGTTTTAATTAACATATGCAAATTTAATAGTTTTGTTGTTTCCCTTATACAAAAAACGCAAGCTCAATTTATATTATGAAAGGCAAGACTGAGTGTACATGGGAGGCATAATGCAAAGATGAAAAGATCCTGTCATACATATTTGTTACGCTGAAGCTATAGGTAGTAATAGTTAGTGTGTCCTCGAAGAGAAAAAAAATAAGATATTTTGAAATTCGCTTTAAGTTTTTTAAAAAAAATTCATTGTTTGATATGATTTTTGGTAAGTTTTGCAGCCTAACTCTCAAAAAGTCAATAGTGTGCACCTCAAAGAGAAAAGAAGAAAAGATTCGCGTTAGACTTATTACTGTTGGATAAAATTCTTGGTATGCTTTGTGGTCTAGTTCTCAGAAAGATCTTGACAGGATTATGATTATTATACAATTTGAGAGATGATTCAAGTTTTTTTTTTTTAAGAAGACTAACTTTCCTTTAGGTGTGGGAATTAATTCGTCAATTTTTGAAAATAGCACTAAAAGGCGTCAATTTTCATTTTTTTATTTTTAAATTGTTCTATCTAGAAATATAACATTCCACAAAGTACACTGTATTCATACGGTATTCGAAATGAGCATATGGATCTCTTTAAAAAATAGAATACAAATTTTTAACTACACAGTCAGTACGTTATTCGGTTTTTTTTTCCTCCATGAGGGAAGATTACTGCTTCCCTTCATATATAATTATGGAGAAAATTACATCATATGATCAGTGCCGGATTACTTACTAGGCGATGTAGGCAATTGCCTATAGGTCCCGCACTTTTTAGGGGCCCACAAGATTGTGCTCTTTTTTCTGTCAGTGCTCCAAAAACAGGCAACAGGGCCTCAAGAATTCGACGGCCTAGAAGCCTCCACGTTGTTTAATCCAACACTGCATATGATTCAATTTTCTGAACATGAATCTGCTCCACTAAAGTAAAAGCTTATCTATTTGCTGCAACAATTTTTGCTAATGTTTTTTGAGATTCGTGGGATATTGTGTACACCAGTTTTCATCATGTCATACGAATAATTAATACAGTATACTAATGTGAATATTTGAAGAAGGTTCAAGAAGCATGTCGATCCCAAATACTTTCCATTGTGAACTGCAATGTTGTCCTTCTCCAGGAAAATACAAGACTTCACACCAGCTGGCGTAATATAAGAAAAATCAAAGAAATTTCACTGAGCAATACTCAAACATCGCACCTGTAGTCTGAATTTAGCACTTTTGGACTACCATTTACTTGGTTCTATCAAAAACGTGTTAGAGGGAGAAAGATTTTATGAAGAATGGATGAAGAAGTAAAAAATAAAATTGCTTAACTTCATTCACATCCAACTATTTGTTCTCATACACAAATTTACAAAAACTCCCAAAACGTTTGAAAAAATTTGCGCAAATCTTAAAAAAAGGATATATGGAATGATAAAATGGACATAATTTTGGTAAATACTATTTCAAAAAAGATCTTTGAAAAACCTCGTTTATATTCGATCCATTCTTGTATATATATATATGAAAAGAAACATCTTTCTCACGCATTTCAGTACAAATTTATAAATTCAAAAAAATAGCAATAATAATCATTCAAAAAAGTCTAGAACATTTATCTCTACTACCATTTTCTTAGTAGTATATTTGAAAACTGACAAATTTTATTAACATTTTAAAAAGGATTTTGATTGGCAATATACAATTCGAAACTAACTCTATTTTCAAAAACTCTTCTTAAAATTCCTGTAATAATTTATTGACACACAAATTTTGCAGTATATTAAATAAAATTCATAGAGCATTGCCTAACTTCTTATTAGTCAATTGCAATTATCACATTAAAATGAATCGAATAAATTAAGGAGTATAATAAAAATAGGAAAGATAGAAAATAAACATTTTAAACAAGGGAAAATAACTTCGCTATTCGACTATTTATATTATATCAAAAGGCCAAGCATAATATTTTACGAATTGCGTAAGATTGAGAACTAAGCATTCATTCAGTATTCAAATGATACAATGCAGTCTAGGGCTGTAAATTTTTAATTTTTAAGCACTGAACAATCACAATCACAATTGTAATATTTCATGCAGAAATCCCAAGTTAATCTTATCTTAAAATTGAAGCTACTTCTTCAGCAGTTCATATAAGAGCATAATAGCATGACTTTTATTAGATTGATATATGTCAGAGTTGAAAAACAAAAAAGTTGGCAATCAAGAGGAATTACAATGTATGGCAGAAGAGTAATTTTGATTAAAGTATATTCTTATAAAAACGAAAATATTTTATATAAGACAATTGTTATTAATCCAAATAAAATCTTTAATACTTTAATAAATCAAAAGCATTTGTATAAAAGGAAATTTAATAATATTATTGTTATCGAGCAAGTGGCCTTTGTTTTTAAACCTGATTTTTCATTAAAAATCTCTGTGGTGGATAACTTTATGTATATTTTATATTGCTTGAAGTTAAACAAATAGAGAATCAACATTTATTGCTGATTATATCTGACTATAAGAAAATAAATAAAACAAATGTCTAAAACAGGGGTGGCGAACCTTTATAGATCAACGTGCAATTTTTTCTAAAGAAATGCTTAATGAGGTATAGACGTGCCGTCAAATAATTTTGACTCGTGATTATTGGGAAAATAATAAAACTACTTACAACACAAAACGCTTACTTACTACAGAAAAATACATTTTGTATTTAATAGTAGTAAATGTTTTAGTTATAAACGTGTAATTCACAAATTATATAAAGTAACATTAGTGTGATTTCAGCTGTTGCAGATTAGATGACAAATGAATTATATTATGATTGGGTAAGATGTTACTTTTAGCAGAATGCATGCTGAATCGGAGTCATCTACCAAATGGTTTCAAAGCGAGTCTTTCATGTTATTCATCTCTGAAAATAATGACTCGTAGGCATAGGTCGATGAAAATATGGCTAAAATAGCATGAGCCTACTTCTTCAAACAGTTAAACGTATCTGGAATCGAAAAGTTAATGTTTTCAAAAATTCGTTACTGGCATTTTTAATTATATTGCTTGTTAATATATGTTTCAATCAATTCTAACTTTTTCTTGTTTCAATAAATTTTTGAATTCATGTTGAACTAGACTAGAAATCAATAAATTGCATTTCAAATTCTTCAATTTCCAACCAATCGAACTGGGGCAAGTTCAGTTATTATATACCCTGCCGTGACATCGTTTGATAAACTTAAGTGAGTTTCTGATAATTCTTTGAGCTGAGAAAATCTCACTGAAAATTCCTTAAATGAAGAATCAATCGCGGTTGATCGTTTTGCTCGGTGGCGAGCCCAAAATATTGTGCCGCGTGCCATCAAAGGCATGCGTGCCAACGGTTCGCCATCCCTGGTCTAAAATATATCATTTAAGAATATTTTATATTAGAAACTTAGTTTAAGATAACAAACAGTATTTTATAACTTTCTTTATATTACTTTAATTTTGAAAGAATTATTTTTTCTTCCGGTTATAGAAAAAACCGAAATGAAAATGTGCCAAATGTATATGTCAGTGGAGGTCAACATATCGATTGTAAATCTAATTTTTAAATCAGCCACTGAATAAACTACATGATTTTTTTTAAAAACATACACACACACACACATTTTTTGCAACGCCTTCAACAAGTCGATCGCAACATTTAAATAGGAAAAAACGTAGTCTACAATACAGAAAAGTTGTTCACCCCAGGTATAAGATACACATGTATTTAAATTTAAGGGTGTATATTTTATATCTAAATGCATATTTAAACAAGTAATATAAAAAAATTAAGTCGATTCCTACTTGAGTTAGCAAAGAAAAATTTTATTTTAGTTACTTTTAATTAATAATTACAATTAATATAAATATGTATATACATATGACAGAATCACAATACTGTGACGAAATAAAAAGCGATTTTCCATTGTCTTTTCTATATATGTGGAGTTGGACTATTATTTTTGTTTGTTAGTATTTATTCCTTCACAAATCACATTCTCATAAATTAGGACCGTAGCAGGTAGGATTCAAAGCCACGACCTTTGGATTAGAAGTCCAACGTGCTATCCATTGTGTTACAGGGACACAACCATCGATTTTCCTTTTTTATATATGGTGTTGAACTATTATTTTTGTTTGTCACTATCTATTCATTAATTAAAATTTTACTAATGAATTAATACTTGAAAAAACTGTATTAACATCAAGTGTTATCTACTATAAGTTTTTTAAAAAAATGTATATGAGAACTTGAATGGATGAATAGAAAGTATTTTATTGACGATTGAAAATTTGAACAAGATATATACATATATATAGGGAGATTGTGAACTAATAGTAGGAATTGAAAAATTGTGATCAACACATATGCTTGATAATTATCAATCACACTCAGTTTCTCTTCCGAATGTATAACAACCCTATTTTATATGATTGTAACTTATAAAAAAAAGCTTAAGGATAGTAAAAAATGAATGTACATTTTTTGACAGTTTAACAAAAAACAAAGGACAAGGTGCATACAGGTTGAAACTGTATTCATTCAGAAATCCTTAGATCAATAAAAAAATTATCCAATAATTAATTTGAAATCATGCAGATATTGCTAAGGGCCTTGAAAAACAATGAGGCTTTTAATGAAAATCCTTCCTTAATATTATAGTGAAATATTTTACTTTAAATATGTTTATTTATGTACACCGAATTCTTTATTTTAAGTTTTTTAAATGTTTATAACTCAAATTTATTTAACTGTGTTTAGAATATTTTTTAACTATCAGTAAATTTTGCTTTAAATGGTTTAATCACATTAATTAGGAAAGTGTAATCGTGATGATTCAAAATTATTTATTCAATTATAAAATTTTAATTATTTTCCATAAAATCAATAAGTCGCTGTTTCTCTAGTGGGATTTCAAAGGCTGTAAGAATTTATATAAAACATTCATACAAATTTTAATCCTTAATCTACTCAGCTTCTTTTAAACTTGTTTTGCATATAAGAACAAAAATTAAAATTTTAAATGAAATAATAAAATGCAATATAAATTTTGAAATCAATGATCTTGGTTAAATAAATTATTTGAGTAACTTATTATTTGAGGCATTTTAAAGCAGCACGAGGACTATGAAAAAATTAATGAAAAGGCTATTGTTACGTTATTAAGCAGCTGTTATGAATTTTATTAAAAAGACATGCTAGATTTTTTATATGATTAATAGAGCTCGATTTTTTTTTTTTTTTTTTCGCCACGTTCTATTTTTCTGAATTCCTCCAAAAATAAATCTTAAAATCTTCCTATCGCGTAGATACTTATCATGTCCTCATCTGCTCGAAACATGGACCCAGTTTCACATACATAAGTTCATATTGATCTTAGAAGACTTTTATACACTAGAACCTTTGTTTTTCATTTGATTAAATTCTATTTCATATATTTTCGTACTCCATTAAGACATCTATTAAAACTTAAATATTTAAATGAACCAATATCCTTTTTTGATTATTTTCTTTATTCCTTATTCCGTAGATAAAAATATGGTTCCAGAACAGACGCACAAAATGGAAAAGAAAGTACAGTACAGATTTAGAAGCTCTTGCTCAACATTACTACCAATCCATGGGACTGTATGCAGCACGGCCAATGGTAATAGGAGACAGATTGTGGCTTTTCAACTATCCTCCAGAATCCACTGCTATGGTGCCTAATTTATTAGCACAGAACATGCAACCAGTTTTAGATTCACCTCTTCCTGATACTCCACCTGTTCCGAATGGACTCATATCGCCGTTTGAGTGATCAGAATAAATTGTTGTGTATTCATAAAATATGTGGAATATTTGTTTAACATCTATTTTTTAAGAAGTGAATTGTCAAAGATTATCAGTTTATGAGATAAAACGAGCGAAAAATTTGTAATTATAAATAGAAATGTTTATATTAAATAGAATAAATCAAGCCGTGACAAAAAAATAAAGTTTTCCTTAAAAGAAAGTTTTGTTTCAAAATATTGATTGTTTCTTTCCTGCACTATAATGTAATTAAGTTATCATTCAGGCAAAGATGACATGTTTGGAATAAAAGAAAAAATAGTTTTCTTTTCTGTTTAAAGGAAAGGGAATTTTATATGTACCGTCACAATTTTTAACTGCAATTTTTTCACAATATGTAAATATTATTTTACACTGCAAAATGTTTAAATTACTAAGATATATTTCAAAGAAATATTTGGAAAGCAAGAAATAAATTTATAGGAAGCTCTCACATTTCTTACAACATTTTAAGTGTTTTAAGTTGCAACTCAATCGATTTTAACATTGATTATTTTTAAATGATATTGTGCTCTGTTTTTAAATAAAAGAATGTATATCTTTGTATAATATTACAGTATTTTAAAGCTGATTGTATTTTTTTATTATATGGCCTAAACACTATTATCAACTGAAGTATTTATTTTAATGTAAAACTAAAAAATTAAAAACAATCTCCTTTTCATATAAATTACCGTTACACATTTGAAATAGCTTTAGTAGCATTGACTATAAGAGGGGGGAGGGGTAAGACTCTAGATAGACTCATTTTGTGCCGACAAGTACAACACATAAGGCTTACAAACGTAAGTCAATACTCAATCAATTGTAGTACGAAGTTTCAAATAGAAGGATACAGGCACAAAAAAATGGAAATCAAAAGGGAAAAGAAACAAAAAATGGATGCAAATACAATAAATACAGAACAAAATACAAGATTGCTCACATGCAAACGGAGATATTCAGTTATTAAAATTATACAATGGGGAAGTTTTGGAAATATGTGTGATCATAATAAGATTTTCAAAATGCAAATACATGAATCATACATACACACAAATACATTAATACATATATACACACACATATATAAACATACATGCAAAAACACACATATACATACACGTACAGTAAATGTGTTAGCAAACACACAAAAAAAGTTACAATCTAAATAATATGGGGAAAAAATGCTATTAATGTATGCACAAAACGATTTAAAAGATTTTCTCTGAACAAAAGCAGAGAAAGGAGGAGGTTATGCTATATTGTTCTTTTGTGGGCATTTCATGAGTGTATGTCTTTCGTAAGAGAATTTAGTACAAGCAAGTATCAGATGCTTGACATCCTGGACTATGACACTGGAGCAAGAACACTGGTCCGTATGCAACAAGTTGAAGCGTTACAAATAGGCTTTAAAGTTTCCAGACTATAAGGATTTGATTATTAATTTTAAAAAGAACATTTATATATGTCTTCGAGATTCTTGGGGTAACTTTTTTGAATTTATTTTTTTAGTCCTCCTTACTTGGACAGTACTCTAAAACAGGACAAAAATATCCGCAAAATAAAGCTTGAACGAAGTTATTTTCACTTTTTTTACTATATAAGAAAAAATTTTGCAGAAATACATTTATTACGTTGTCCACCTAGTTTTTCGAAGAAACTTTGATGTTCATACCTAAATTCTTAATTTTGAAATTGTCATTTTTTCAAAATCATTATCATTTAATTTATCATTTCTAAATCGTTTACTTTCATTTTCCGTATTCAAAATCTTTCATCAAATATCTTTCAATTTAAATTTTAGGAATTTTTAGAAACATTTCAATGTCTATCTCAGATAAATTTCTATAAATTTGTCACACATTATATAATCTTAAATCCACAATTTAAAAAATACGCATAATTGTTTTGAACACTGTAGGAGTGAGCGAGGGAATATTAACGTCGCACTGTTCAGCTACGAGAGGACTTTTGGCGATGGACCACGTAATTTTGAACCATGGTCAAGTGACGTGGACGACACCTGAGCTGGCACTCCCCCTCTCCTAGCTACCACACCACAAGAACGGGAGGACGTTTGAGCTCTCGACAGATTTAACGTGCATCGCTGCTCTACACGACGGGTCTTTAAGGGTACTGGGCTCGAACTCAGAACACTGTAGGAATAATGTCAAGTGGGATATTAAATTCCATGAACTGAAATTGAACAAAAAGATTTAGAGAAATTTTTTTTAAGAAAATCTTGGAAGATATAAGCATTTTTGAAAGAAAAAACATGAAACACACAGCTTAAAAAGCAATTTTTTAAACACGTAAAATGTATAGCAGTTCTATGAATGAAAGATGTCGTGTTAATTTTTAAGTAAGTACTTATGGGATAAACCTAGTGATATTCAGTTATTCCGCTCACAGAATCTTGGAAAATATTTCTCATAACTTTCAGGTTTAGCTTATAAATGATTACATTGCCCTACTTCAGACCCTTGTGTTTTGCATATTGTATTTAATTTAACAAGTAAAAATAATTGAGTTATTTTACGAAATATTTGTGGCGGGCTCACGCGTCTTTTCATTAACATGTCCTTTGGGTACTTTTGGGACCAGAATTAATGGCAACTCTTTTCCAACCAAAACCCAAGAAGTAAAACGTGAATAAAAGATGAAAATTATAGAAAGCTTTTAAATATCAGAAGTTAGAGTAAGTGCGGTGTGGCAATTTGGGGAATATTAAAAGAGTGCATGATTCAATTGTGAAGTGACAACCAGCAGAGGTTATCCCGAAGATAGGGCCATTAGGTCAAGGTGCATACCATTGCACTCGAGTAAATAAGCAACTTCCTTAAGATTGGATCGGCGATCGGATTAAGGTAGGATTGACTATTTAATATTAGGATCTGAGATATTATTGGAATTGAGCTTAGGCGAGTTAGTTACTGATAGTGGTCCGAGTTACGTTATTTCGGTATTATTTATATTGTGTGTTTTGTCATCGTAGATTCTCTCACATATATTCTTATTATCTAATCTGTTAGAGGCTTAAGTTTGAAGGTCTTAATAAAGACAAATTAAGATCATGGAATCCTCTAGTTCTTTCGTTAATTCTACACCTCTAGCTCACGCTAATAATCGAGGAGAAGGGCATTCTAGGGGGGCGATATCACAGATCTTATCATTGACTGATAGTGCAATGGTCACTGAATAAAGCAGATATGTTTGAGGTTTTATTCTGAGCTCTCTGTAGCTGTTGTTAACGTCTGTTAGCTGCTGTTTTACATTTTGCAAGTTGCAAGCTGAGTGTAACAGCATTTATTGTAATTTGGGGGGTGAAGTATAAGGTACTTTCTACTCCAGTAATGAAAAATTTCAAAGCATGACTGGCATCGTATAGACAAATTTATTGTTTATTACGTTAATTACCATTACATAAATATAAAAGAAATTATTCGAAAGACTAAAAAATATGTGCCATGAATTTGCTTTTAGTCTACAAAAATTTATATTCAATTCAATATATTGCTTGACTATATGTAGAAGTATATATTATTCAGTTTTTATGCAACCTTGATTTGTAACCTTAGTCAATTATTGTTCAACTAACAAAGAATGAAAAAACTTAAAATTCTATATACTAGCATTTATATATTTAATGTGTACGAATACAGCTAAAAATTATTTTTAAAGTGTTTAAATTTCATTAGCAAAAATTATTACTGTTATGATTTAGTTATAAATTATTATTTAATTCTATAAATGTATATATAATTAAAAATCATGCATATAAATTTAATCTATTGAAATTAAACTACCGTAAAATCCGGCGTATAACGCGCACTTATACTTTCAAGCTTATTTTTTTTAATTTTTAGGTATATTCGCCGTATAACGCGCATCCCCCCTTTTACGAAGAAATCTGAAATATTAGTAAACATTTCTCTTATGTTTTGAAATCATGTATTCGAGGTATTATCCCACACACAGACTTTTTTGACAAAATAGTTTTCTTCTAAAACTACAACTTTTTTAGCTCATAAGGCAAATCATTTGTTTTAAATTAACGATATTTCGTAACATGTAGAAGAAAAAAAAATTTTATGCTCATCTTTTTGGTGATTTTTAAAGCTATCGTTTTTATACTCGGCGTATAACGCGCACCGTAAAGTTTCGATCTTATTTTTGGTGTTAAAAGTACGCGTTATACGCCGGATTTTACGCTATAATTATTTCAACCTTAATATTTAAAAAAAGAAAGAAAATTAATTACTGCTTGTGCATTGCTACAGTAAATTCAAGCAAAAATAAAATGTCTATAAATCGTAAAATTTTTGAATTTTTAAAGGATAAAAATCTTGCAAAGAAATTTAATATACATGCAAATTTATAGGCACGTGAATTATGTTTTAATACACATACTAAAAAAACATGAAAACAAGGCAGTAATAATACAACATGTTTCTGAAAAGTAGAAAGAAGAAATTCATACCTGCGCCGAAAACAGGAAGCGTAAAATTTTTAATCTATATTTCCTATATCTATATGTAATAAACATAGTCAATTGGCGTGCTGAAAAATTAAAATTGTTTATATTGAATATTGTGTACTATAAGGTAACAAAATGTACTGAGTAGTTAATTCCATCTTAAATACATGATTATATTAAGAACTCTGAATAATTTTTTTTTTAAAAAATATATATCCTTTAAAAGATTATACATTTACATCTAAAAAAAACACCTGAGCACCTGACTAAAAAACAAGCAATAACTAAATCCGTGTTTCTAGAACGCATCATATACACTTAATAGCACACAAACTATTTTTTACGCACCTATTGTCAAAATAAAGTCTATAAGTCTAGCTATAAATTATGATGCTCATTAGTTCGAAAGTACTTGAACTAAAGCATTCTGCTTAGCTGACAGAACTCAAAGCGTGTTTTCCTTTCTAAAAGTTGAGCTCAAATAATTAAAAGACTCTACATCTGTAAACAAATGAGAAGTCTAATACTCTAAATAACTTTCAGCTCCTTTTCTCTCTCAAATGAAAAAAAAACTCTTAAGTTCTATTATATGTAAGTAGGCTTATTCCCCCTCCCTTTAAGATCTAAAAGGGGAGTCATCATTTTTATTATTTCATTACGGTTTTGCGAACAAAAAGAATTAAACCTTGTTAGCACTTTCTTTATTTCTATTATTTTGCGACCAGAATTACTTTTTAACTAGGCAAATCATTAATAGTGCTTTTAAGAGCAAAAACAATGGTGTACTACCAGGAAAGTTTTCTTTATTCTTAAATAGAAAATAAGTACATATTACAATTATTTTATAGCTATCATAAGAGATTAAAAATAACAAGTTTTAATGGTTAATTTTCAAAATCAACAGCGCTGTTGAGGGCCTTTCAACAAATTAAAATGAGAGTCATGCATAAAATTCCAGTTAAAATTTCGTTATCATTAATGTTAATGAACAGAGCAGTCATATTACTATAATTTTCTTGCTACACAAAACATTTTCTTTTTATACATAAATAAATAACAGGTAGGGAAAAATAGTAAAATTTAAAAGTTACCCAAGTAAATTATTAATAATAATTATATTTTTAACAAACTATTATAAATTGATAACATTATTATAGCTAAGCTATTATAAAATAATAATCAATTAATTATTATTCAATGTAAAAACCAGATTTCATTTTTCCTAGGCTGTACAAAATATTTACACATTAATACCATCGTTTGATAGTTTTATTTTGATAATATTAAGGTGACCCAATCGTCATCCTTTAGGGAGGACAGTCCTTCTTTTATACGTTCTGTCCTTCCTCGAAAAGTGTCCTTTTCAATAGATGGATGGAAATATTTAACCACAAAAATGAACACATTCCATATAAAAAGTTAGTTATTCTTTTTTAAGTTGCCCTGGAACTAATGCAACAGTTAAAAGAGTATTTTCACTTGGTAAAGATTTTTAAAAAGTGAGAAATCAAGTGTGAATTTTGATACTTCAGCCGTAGCACTTACCGTAAAGTTCAATATGATGGATATTTCTTGCTTCGAAATTTCCGATACATTAGAAAATGATATATTGACAAAAAAAAAAAAAAAACACATTCAATGGAAAAATACTCATATAAGTAAATAATTAAAAGTGATGTAAGCGTACTTGGTGTATTTTTGTTTGAATTAATAGTGTTTCATATGTTTACGTTTTAATTTTTATTTAAATTTTTTGTCCTCCTTTTCATCGTAAAAAAATTGGTCACAATAATATTATCGTTTGATCTACAGGATGTTGGTTGCATAATTGGTACAACATTAACCTGATGTTGACGGCTGATTGGTTCGAAGTCCTTTTCCACTTTCGAGTTTAATAATATCATTTGCTGCTTATCAAACATAACGGGGTTTCAAAGACTCGCCAGCTAAATGTGAATGTTACGAAAAGGAAACACACACACACACATTAATAAAATGTTCTAATCTCTAGCCCGGGTTTCGTAACTATAAGGTCTTACACTCATAATTCACTCTGCAGAAGTATTATGATCACAATCGAATAAATCATCATAATTATTTATGATAAATCAATAAATTTGTTTCGTAATCCTGTAATGAATGACGGTCATTATATAATTTGAAAGTTATCTAATTTTTAAAATAACCATGATAGCCGAGAGGTGATGATCGCGAACTCCTGGCCGGCTCGTGAACTCGAACTCGGGTCGAGTCGAGTTCTGATGCCATCAATGGTCCCACCATGTAGAACGGTTATTGCACGTTAAATCAATCGAGGTTTAATATCCTCGTCGTGACGTGAAAGTTTAACGAAGGAGATGCTAGCTTAAGGACGTCATGTCTTGATCAAAGTTCAAAAATACGAAGTCCGTCGACAAGTTCTTGTGTTCTTTAAATGCGACGCTAATAAGGAATCAATCAACCCAATTTTTAAAGTTTTTGTTTCCTCCTGTTTTCTTCCTTTAACAGGGTCAAAACTGAAATTTTTAATTAGTTGGTTTGACTACCGCAAGGGCTGATTTGTCTAAGTTGCGTCAAATATTCATTAGCTTATAGAAAAATTGTAAATCTATGATGTAGACAAAGCTCTGCAAATTTAAGAAGAAAAAATAGGGATTAAATGATAAAAAGATGGGGGGATGCGAAAAACTGTTATTGCATCATCCTGAGGACACATCATTAGTGTTTACAAAGACAGCAAGCACCATGAAAGAAAAAGAAAATCACTTAGACCTTTCAAGGTGATAAATCTTATACTTTACTAAGAGGAGTATTAGGAGCTTTTAGGGGGGTTTTTTTTATGAACTCCTTAGCTCTACAGTAACAACTATTTTAACAAAAAAAGGTTAATTCGAAATTGTTATTCACCAATAACAATTTAAATTTAGTACATAAAGGAGATATAAACACCCTTTTTAATGAGGAGGAATATATTCAATATTAAAACTAATAATTCCTTAGAAATTAACTGGCTTATTATATTTCTGGGCCATCCATGTGGTTTAACTGTACCAATAGTTAGTCATCGAGTTAGGTAGCTTTAAGAAGAAAAAATGCCATGGATCGAGGTTTAAAACCACGTCTGGGAAACTTATCACATTTGTCAACGTTCAGAGCTTTCAACTATTCTGTGGGCTCGAATTCTTTGCGTAAACATCCTAAAGAGCTTCTTTACACCCTTCAAAATGGAGAATGAAATTTATTTAAGCGAAACAGTAAATCTACACAGGCAAACCAAAATACATCTCCCTCCTGCTTGTTTTTAAAAGCCGTTTGCTTTCATTAGAGCAGAATGAATAGGAGCCGGGAAAATGTCTCGTCCATTACCAGAAGTATAAACGAGTGCAATCCAGCACAGGCACAGGGTGCTAAGCTGGAATTAACAAATGCCCGATAAACGCGGAGCGACGTCGGAATGTATGTAATAGATGAGACGGGACGATTAAGAAAACGATGCCGCAACTTCTTCCCCTTTTTTTGTTTTTGCTCTTTCTTGGAGTGAGTCCGCTAATGAGCGGAAGCTGCTGCCAACTGTCCTGTGACGTCACCTCGGCACCTCATAAGTCATCCTCGCACACCTTTAAGATGCCAACTTTCTTTTTAGTTTTTCATCTGACAAAGGGAAGTGCTATCTCTCCTCCCCAATGATTCAAACAAGTAAAAGTATTGTTGAGAATCATAGAAAGTGTAACGGTGATGAGACTTACAACAGGTGGGAGGTGGAGGTCAATCTGCAACAAAGGCAGCTTTCTGAAACAATTTTTAAGGCAAATCTGTTTCATTTTCATCAAAAATTTTAATCTGTTAGCAGAATAATATTTTGTAATTGATGAGAGAAGGAGAATGCTGTTAAAATTTAAATAAATCATAAATAATCGCTTTGATGTTCACAACCTGAGAGGTTTACTCCTACACTATTTATCCTGTTGTATTAGCATTATAATGTGTTACTTACTTTTAACTTACCCTCTCACATTATTCAGATTTACAGAATTCTGAAGTGTAGTAATAAAACTTTGTTAAAATATAATATACATTCTCATATATTTTTAAATAATGTTCCCTGAATGCGGTCATTTAGATCACAGATTTTTAAGACAATAGGATTATTTTTATATTAGACTTCAAAATAACTTAACGTTGTCTTCTAGTTTAATACAAAGCAGCTATTTTGAACTTGAGATTACCTAAGAGTCCAGAGTGTTTAATAACTTCCAGCAAAAAAAAAATCTCCAAAATATTTTATATTTTAATAAGTAAGTCACTATTGCTTTACGTCGAAAGTGGAGAAAATGTTTAAGCTTTTATCAATGTCATTTTTTTAATAAAAAAAATATATTTTTATCATTTTATATCGATTTCTTTCAAATATTTTTTGTACATCCTTAATATACTTGGTCATATAATTTACTACTTTCTTGAATTATTTTGCGTACATTTTTTCATACTGTATCTAGTTTATAATATTTCAGTCAAATTCTAATCATAAGGGAACCAGGACATACTCGAAAGAGTAAAATGCCAAAATTAAGACCCTTTGTTTATGAGACATATTTATTTTCAAATTTCCAATAGAGCTTAGATTTTTTATGTTCTTAATAAATATAATTTAATCATTCAGTAGAACTGCAAAAATAACTTTTTAGTTCAAAAATTTTTTCCCATACTTAATTTAAGTAATACATAATTTTTGTGTGAGAACTCATAATATATACTTATGTTTAGGTACCATTTTAAAAAAAAAAAAATGTTTTTTTTTTCATGCAAAATATTTTTTACACATATATAAAACAATGCACAAAATACAGTGAACCTATTTTTTTAGTAAAATTTTAGTATAGTTTCTTCAAAAAAATTATGAAACTTTGAAATTTGGAAAATTTTTATTTTTCTGCTTTTTTTTGTGCATAAAACCATTTTTAAAAAATTAGGCACAATTTTAATAGAAAAAAAAATATGTTCACTAAATGCATAGACATCTTGTATAGAAGTATAAAAAATCTGAAATCATATAGCGCAATAGTTTTTTTGAAAAATGTACCTAAACCCAAAAAAAAATATGTTTTTGAGAAAAAGTGAAAAAACTAAAATAAAACAATGTTTTCACATATCGTAGTATTTGCTTGATTAGTATTTACTTGCCTATTTTCATATGCCTAATAATAATGCTTAATCATTTTCTAGAGTTACAACAGTAATTTTAAATTCATATGTTTTTTTCCCTTTGTTTCAGTTAACATGAACATAATTTTCGAGATCTTGTAATACATATTTTCATGGACGTAGGTACCATTTCTTACAAAAATATTTCTTGAATAAACAAAAAATTTTATATACACATATATATAAAGCAACATATCAAACATAATGAACTAGTTTTTTAATGAATTAATTGCATAGTTTCTTTGAAATAATCATAAAACCTTAAAATTTTGAAAATCTTAATTTTCTTTTTGCACATATAAATCTATTTTTTTAAAAATCCGACATTATATACCAAAACATATTTTGTTCATTATGTGCATATGTATCCTGTTTAGATATATTTATTATTCATTCAAATGGAAAAAAAAATCAAAAGTTTATATAGATCAAACACAGGAGAAACTACACATTTAAAATATGTCAAAAGGGGCGTGTTTATTTGTTTACATTTTTTATTTTCGATGTTTTAGGGCTATTTTATCAACAAACATATAAGTATTATACATTTTTAGATTTGGAAAAATATGCACTATTTTTTATAACTAAAATTGAAAAATCGATTTTTTCAAAGTATATGATGTCCTGGTTCCCTACGTTATTTTCCCACACCGTTATAAGAGGGGGACGATACCGAAGATAATATATAGTATCTTATTCTTCTGACTTCTAATTTTTCAATTCCTACTATTAGCTCGCACTATCTATATATTTATTTATTTATATATTTGTATATTTATTTATTTATCTTGGTGGAATTTTCAATCGTTAATAAAACACATTTTAAAGCGCTCAATTGAGCTGAAATTTTATATACAAGATTATTTTGGATGACAATACAATAATTTGATTATAATTAATAAAAATTAATTGATTAAAACTAATTATTTAAAGAACTACAAATACAGCCACGTTGGCGACTTAGCAACCATTTTGGCGACTTGTATCAAATCTTGAAAAGGTTTTTTTCTCACGTGTTAAAGCATTCCGTTGGACTGAAATTAAAAGGACAATATAATACTTTAATGATAAAAAAACTAATTACCACTTAATGTTGTGCTTAATGTAATGCTTAATGTAATGCTTAATGTGATTCTGTCTTATGTATATACATATTTATATTAATTGTAACTATTTAATAAAAAGTAACTAAAATAAAACTTTTCGTTATTCATCTAAGTAGGAATTGACTTAAAAACTATTTTTTTATATTACTTGTTCTTCTTAACTGACCACAACATTTTCACAATAGGAAAATAAGTCTTTTCAAGTTGTTTTTGAAAGTTTACAATTATTTGTATTCTCTTTAAATTTATTTATACAGTTTGTAACATTATTTTTGAAAATGCAATTTCTTTCCAATTAAATTTCTGATATCATGTCTAAAAAAAATTAAAGCATTTTTTTTTTTTTTTTTTTTTTTTTGAAAAAATACCTCGTAAAATAAAAATTTGTGTATATGCTTTCCCAACTTTTATTACAGTAATAAAAAAGCCATTGTTCTTTTTCAATTATTTAAATATTCTTAAAACTGTTCCTTTAAGTTTTTTAGTTAATAAATTATAGATAATTTGGGATTAGTTATTTTTTAAATTATTTCTTCATGCAGAAGTTGTTAAGTTATCAAAATTACAATAATTTCAAGCTATTAAGTTAAATTTTTCAAACTTAATATATTTTGTACACTCTGTGTATGGAAACATCCTGCTTCACAATGGAGGAAATCGCTGCCAGAGCTTACTAGAAGAAAGAGAGAAAATCTTTGCAGTCACTTTGGAATATTAAATTAGAAACAAGAAAACTGAAAACAAGTGCTATTGGATAGGATCGTTTCAGTTTTTTTCCAATACAGATAAAAATAAAAACAAGGTAGGTATTTGAATTAAAGTATCTAACTACGTTCGCGGAACCATAAATAATTTTGCAAAAGCATGTGAATGATTTTTTTTTTTTTTTTTGTACTTAGGGTTACTTGAAATAAAATATTCGTATAAAATTCTTTTAGGAGTATTATTACAATAAAAATTATTTAAATGTAATTTTTTGGCCAAAAATTAAGAAAAAATGACTCAATTTCAAAAAACATTCTTCTTTTATGGAAAATGCTTCTATAATAATAATATTTTGCCTAAATATAGCTAAAAGACTTCTGTACAGAACCTGAACTAGAATTTTTTAAATAAATAATTTAGAAGAGGATTTATTCATTATTTAATATATTAGGGTAGAGAAAATTTAACAAAAACATCGATTAATATTTTAATGGATTACAACACTGAAAATAAAGGAAATTTTTATTGGTAGAAATTTAATAGGAAGAATATGTGTAACATTTACGAAAATGGTTTCTTTCCTCTCTCTCTTTTCTTATTTTACTACCAAAAAAAAAAATTTTTTTTACACTGTTCTGGATTATTATAATTTCTTCTTAAATTATTTTCATTCCCGAATTAAAAAAAAGAGTTTCAGGAATTCTTTTAAATGCTCTATGATTGATTGATAGCTCATCAACGTTTCATTTACAAGAAACATCAAGGCTTATAAAACAGAATTCTTCATTTTAAACTACGGAGGATAAAACCGAAGTGCCTTCTATTTTTTTAATTTCCAGGCCACATCAATGGCGGGACTTTGAGTCTCGATAGATTTAACGTACCGTAAAATCCGTCTTATAAAGCGCGCGCCCCTATACTTTCAAGCAGAATTTTTTAATTTTTAGCTACATTGGCCGTATAATGCGCACCCCCTTTTTTACGAAGAAACCCGAAATCTACGTGTGCAATGATATGTTTTGAAGTCAGTTATTCTAGGTATTATCCCAAGCTATATAAAAAGTAGATTACTTCTAGAACTACAACTCTTCAAGTTCATAAGGAACGTCATTTCTTTTAAATAAACGGTATTTCGATATATATAGAAGTCTAATTTTCTTAATGCTCACCTCTTTCTTTTATATTATTATTATTGTTTTAAAGCTCTCGGTTTTTATAGCCAGCGTATAACGCGCACCCATAAATTTCGGTCTTAGTTTTTGTGTTAAAAGTGCGCGTTATACGCCGGATTTTACGGTACATCAGTCTCTGCACGGTGAGTCTTCATTGTCACCAGGACTCGAACACTGAATTCGAGCGAAACATCATCCCGAGATCGCGAACTTTTATTACCACAGACGTTATATAAATACAATAAGATAAAATTTTCCTTTCGTACAAAATGTATTATTTATGTAAGATGTGTAGATAAAAATTGTTTTGAAATGCATCAAATTCTTTTTTCGATTGCGCAAGGAATTTTGAAAAATTCAATATACAGTTGAGTCCCCATTTAACGAATTCATCAGGACCGAACATTTTGTTCGTTGTTTAAGCGAATGATTAAAATTTAAGGGCTCACAACCTCTTTCGCT
The DNA here is from genome assembly GCA_019973955.1 of Trichonephila inaurata madagascariensis. Classification (NCBI taxonomy): domain Eukaryota; kingdom Metazoa; phylum Arthropoda; class Arachnida; order Araneae; family Nephilidae; genus Trichonephila; species Trichonephila inaurata. Next base: position 413,751 of record BMAV01002826.1, read on the forward strand.
CGATTATTCATAAGATTTCCAGAAATCTGAGATAACAGCAGTTCTTGGTATTTATCCACGATTCAATAAAGCTGGGAAGTGTTTCCTCTGATCTGTCATATACTACAACCATGAAATAGTGTACTTTCATCAAGAAAAGCCTTTCAACAAAATGTCTCCAATTACATTTCATTTCCTCACTTTTGCTATCGACAATTTTACCCTTACCCTCTGTCTTCTCTGAGTAAATCAAAATTGAATCGATTAACGCTTCAGATATATAGTTGCACCAATTGGCAACAGTTTGTGAAAACATCCCAATTTCCTATGAAATTCCTCAACGAGAAACGATTAAAAAAATTCTTTTATCAATAGTAAAATGGTGGAAATTCTCAATTTATTGGCATTAAAAAGGTATTATTCCTGACAGATTTTTAAGTCTGACAGTACGAATTTACACTGTAAAATTCACAATAAAACATTCGGCCTTTCAATTTCTTACTTTTTAGACGCAATTTCCATGTCACCATCACATTTAATAGCGGCTGAAATGAAAGAAATCGTAACAAAGAAGGAAAAATTATATCCTTCCCCCTTAGAAAACCAAATAGGCCAAAAAGGAGAATTTCGGTAATCTTTTGCTCCAAAACACACTGACGGGAAAAAATTCCCAACACCAAGAAAGACTTGTAGTAGATAAACGAAATTTGGTAGGAGTGTTTACGCATCTGAAAGATGACATCGATTCAAATTTCGAGTTTCCCCCTTAAATGTGGCACCAGTAGCTCCACTCAGAACTTGCAAAAAATAAAGGTTGTTTTAAATGCGTGCTGTGAAGTTCATCAGCGTTATTTTTCTGTGAAACTTCATGTATTAAGTTGATGTTAGCCAAGAATGCTTTTAAGAAGACGATGAAGCCATTATCTATAGCTCACCGAGTTTGAACGCGGTCGCGTAATAAAGCTACGAGAAGGTGCATTTTCTTTCCACGATATTGAAGAAAGACATGGCCGGAATGTATCCACTGTGCATGATTGTTGGAAGCAGTGGTCAAGGGATGGTACTGCCACAAGAAAATTGGGTTCCGGATGGCCACTTGGCACTACTGAGAAGGAAGACCTCCGTATTAGGATTACGGCTGTGGCTAATCGTATTGTGTCTGCGGTAGAAATTAGAGCTGCAGTTGGTACACAATTACATAACGAACTGTTATAAATTGGTTACTTCGACAGCTCCGAGACAGGCGCCCTGTAGCGTGTATTCCACTGAATCCAAACCATTGCCGTTTGCGACGCCCATAATTTCAAGTCAGAGCTCGTGTTGTGTTTCCTGATAAAAGCAGGTTCTATCTTTGTGCCAGTAATGGCCGTGTATTGGTCAGAAGGAGGCCAAGGGAACGCCTGTAACCAAACTGTCTGCGGTCTAGACATACTGGACCTACACCTGGAGTCATGGTCAGGGAAGCAATTTCCTATGACAGTAGGATCACTCTCAGGGTTATCCCAAACACACTGACTGTAAATTTGTACGTCAGTCTGGTAATTCAACCTACAGTATTGCCATTCATGAACAGCATTCAAGGGGGAATTTTCCAACACCGCCCTCACACCGCTGTTGTAACGCAACGTGTTGTACAAAGTGTTGACATGGTACCTTGCACAGCGAGATCTCTAGATCTGTCTCCAATTGAGCACGTATGGGACATAATTGGACGACAACTCCATCGTCATCCACAGTCTGCACTAACTGTCCCAGTATTGACACAACAAGTACAACAAGCATGGAACTCCATACCACAAAGTGACATTTGGCACCTGTATGACACCATGCTTGCACGCTTCCAGGCTTGCATTCAAAATTCTAAAGGTTACACCGCCTATCAATGTAATAACATTTCATATTTTGAATACATTTTCTTAAACTTAAAATAACCTTTGATCTTGAGAATTTAATCAATTAAACATGTTAACTAGACAATTGCATTGTTCAAATTTCATTACTCTACAATAATTTTTTTCTTGGTGATTGAATTTTTTTTTCCTTCAGTGTAATTAAATGCAAGGCTCTCATATACTTTTTTAAGAAATATATCCTGGTACTGACCTGTAATTGCTGTGATATCCATAATTCCATTGAAATATTCGAATGATAATGATTCAAAGCGTATAACATTTAAACTACTAAAAATGTATCCACATAAAAAATTGTTTAAAATTTTAAGAATTGAATTAATCGCAAGAAAGCAATGGGCTACCCCAATTTAAACCAATGAAAATTAACAGTCACATGCGTGACCACTATAGAAAATAGTACTAGTTTTTTTTTTAAAAAAAGAGAGAGCAAGTAACGGGAAATAACGGTAACAAATAATAAAATCAATATTACCTTATTGTAATGTTATCGTTCTAACTTGGTGGAAATTTACAACCATTTAGCGGAAAAATCCGTGTATGACCGACATCAAATTAGCTTCATAATTATACATTTTCCCTAGAATTACAAAAAAATTCCTAAAATATATAAAAATTATTCATAATTTGATATTTTTGTCTCGTATTTGTAAAAAAGTATAATTTACCCTCATATTTAAATGCTTTTAAATTACTTGTTTTTCAAGGAGGGAAAACCCGTAAAATTTAATTTACTTTATTCAAAAGAGTATTTTATCAGATTTTGTAACAAAAATAATTAAAAAGTGGATTCGATATCGTTTAGGCTGTTTCTCAATTTTTACACCAGGAAACATCAGCTAGTCAGAAAAACGCCGCATACAAGGTATAACAGACTTTGTTGCCTATATCCTAAAAAACCTATAATTGTCAGGTTAAGCATACATCATAGCGTATTTCGAAAATAGTGTTTTTGCACCTTTTCTCACTCTCTCTCTCTCTCTTTCTCACCAGATAACACATGAAGTGAAACTTGACCACCCCTCTCTCGTCTGTGCATTTATGCAGAGCTACGCTTCTATTCTCTTTTCCACGGCGCACAAACAGAACAACACGTTAGGAAAATAAGTTTAATACATTTTATAGTATTTTATCCAAATTTAAGAAATGGAATCCTAATTGTATAAAAAAGAACACACCCGCCACAACAGTATCAAGTAAAAACGTAATGCAACGTGGAGAGTGTTTTTTGTGGGAACATCTCGTACATAGTTCTTTTTCGAACCGATTTCTCTAGAAAAATACGCCTTTGCAAATCATTTGGTGGTGGAGAATCTTCAGTTCTAAAGTGAACTCCTTTAAAACAGAGTAAATTCTAACAAACATTGTCTTAAATATAATAGGAATCTATTTAACTGATTAGTATAAAGTTATATTAAAATGTCTTTTTAATTTAAGGTGGAGGAAACAGTGAATTAATAAAAACACTCATAATGCAATGAAAATTTTTGTTTCTTAGGTAGTTTTAAGCTCATTCCAGCAAGATTTATCATCAAAGGTTTATTGAATTCCGGAGATAAATTGCTAAAGATATCACGGGTTATATAGTAGGCGAAATTTTACCACAAAATGATTAAAATTCGACAAAATCGAACTATATTCTTTTAAGGTCACCAAAAACGTGAGTTCAATATGTAAGCATCAGATTTTTTTTCCTTTTAAAATCTTGATTTTCTTAAGAATTTGGGATAAAAGTTTTCCCTCAACACATACATTACCAAATAAATTCCTACATACAATACCAAGAAAAGAAGAGTTTGTAATGTATATGTAACACATAATTGTAATAAATGTGAAAAGGAAAAAAAAACTAATGAATTATATCGTATGAGTGATAAATACTTTAAAAGCTCGCCAAGACTTGTAAAAAACGTACTGTTTGGAGTCTGCATAGTTAAAAAAAGTAAGGTCAAGCAATATACTGTTTTGAATTATTAATGATGTGGTACTTACGTATTATACCGTCGACAAATTTTGCCAAACGAAAAGATTTCGTCAATAATAATAAAAAAATGCCGCTAAATGCTGTTATCGGTATTATTAATGCGTTTGAACGTACGCGGAAACGGTTGACACTATTGGTTGTATATAGATGGCATCTTTTGATTTGATGAAATTGGTCGACAGTATAGAACGTATAAGCACCAGATAAATTTATTAAATCTACAGAGATTGGCTACGTTTGCTTTTACACTGATAACAATGCGAGATTTACAAGACTTGGCACGTAGTCAGGGTTATAATAATTTGAATATTCCAAAATTAGAGTACAACCGAAGGAATTCCATCAGTAAGGTTGTAAGGCACCCGAACGGTGGTGCCCCACTTCTACATTATCCTCGCGACCTAGATCTGTGGGAAGGAACGAAGACGCAGCCATATCGTTTATCTTATAATATCTCTCTCTCTCTCTCTCTCTTTATTAAGATCTTAACTTAAGCAATATACAATAATAATTAATATTCAATTCAATTGAATCTGGAGTGAAGAGACACACTATTCGTATTACCAAATAATCGCGTAACCGACCACTATATCTAACTCTACCGACTATTTCTAACTTCAGTAACTACACAGTTCTTAATAACTTGATTTAACAGTCTTACCGCTATATCTTGGGTACACAGCAATTCGCTTAACTCTAACTGACGTGGCTTTTGTACTCGTGGAATGGTATCCACCTTTAACTTGATCGCACAGGTACGGATAGCTTAAATCTTGAACTCGGAATTTCCTCTCACTTTAACTTAAGCACTGGCAAAACATAGACCTCGTATATTCTCTTCTCATAGCCACCCCACGTACACTAAACTTCTACCATTTATAAGATTCCTAATTTGAATATTCACGCTTGTCTTGTCGAGTTGGTTGGAAAGAATTGCCATTCTGGCCCCAAAGAAACCCTAGAGGATAATTAGTTGAAATCGCGATGAGCCCGTCACAAGGTACTTAAAATGAGTACATTGAGGCAGCAATATATTATTAATTATATAATTATGGCTACTATTCTCTAAGAAATCTAGAAAATATATCAATCTTTTTAATGTAGAATTCGTTAATACCTATTTTGGCTGTTATTGTAATGTAAGAAGGCGTCGATTGAAATTCTTCCTTCGAAAAGTTTGAGGAAAATAATCGGACTCTGTATTTTGTTTTCTTATGATTTTTCACCGGTTTTTTAATTGGCATGATATTTGTCTCGAATCTATTTTTTACAAGCTTTTATTTAACTTGCAATATAATTTGTTCGGATGGAATCTTGCAACTCAATTTTGAAGCTGATGTCTTCAATCGATTGAGCTGAAATTGTGTATACACTTTTATAACATGGATGACAATGTATGTTTTGACTATTTATATTCCAATACCGCAATTAGTTAAAAAAATTTTAATTAAAAATGTACTTTGTTCGGGTGGAATCTTGCAACTCAATTTTGAAGCTGATGTCCTCAACTGATTGAGATGAAACTTTGAATACACATGTAGTTTGGATGACAATGCATGCTTTGACCATTTATATTCCGATATCGCAATTAGTTAATAAGATATTAATTAAAAACCTTTTACACCTGTTAGCTTTTTATTCTGCCGAGCAGCTTATCGGATTGAGCTTAAAGTTCCGATTTTTCGACTTCGTTTAAAAAACCATCTTATTCTTTCTATCAAACTGAGACAAAAAAATAATTTCATAATCGAAAAGATCATTTATTTCGCCACGATAAGGTATAATTTTTTTTAAAAAAAAAAAATAATAATAATGATATTTTCTATTTGTTACGATTTTTTCTAAAATGAGGCAAAATCGATGCGTTTTCATGAAAATGATTTCTAAGTCATTCCATATGAATTTTTTTTGCATTAATGAATCGATATTCTGCATTAAGAAAGCTCTGGCTTTTCTTTTTTGTAGAATCAATCATTTAAAAAATAAAATGCCAAAAACTTTTTTTTTTTTTACGATTTTTTAAAAAATACTCAACTTTTGAATAAAACATTTAAAAACTTCGTTACTTTTAAAGATAATAGCACAAAAAATTTTTTTCGTTTGTAGAATAGTATTTTTCAAATTCTGCATAAAGATTGAAAAAATTGGTTTAAAATTACGGATTTTAAAAAAAATTGTGTTTTTCGTTTTTAATATAGTATTAGTAAATATTTTCATTAATTTTGCTTTGTCCAATGTTGTTTTGCTCTTACAGTGTTTTTCCCCCCCCCCTTCCATTATCCTCTTGTTGCGACCCGAGTGAAATATGTATCATATGTACGCGGCCTGGCGGGAAAAAAGATTGAGTACCTCTGAGCTAGCCTGTTCAAAATTAACTGGCAAACGATCTTGCAACAATGATACGTTGAATGAGATAAACAGGCTGAAAAACCTGTCCAGCGATAACTAAAAAGTAAAAAATAAATTAAAAGTAAAAAAACTTTTAAAAAAAAAAAACAAGTTTTTATTTAAATGCTCTAAAAAGAATAAAATAAACTTTTCTCTTAAAACTTTTTTTGATATCAATTTATAACGTCATTACACAATTTATAATATAAAAGCTTGTCGCGAGATTTATACCTGTGTAGATAAACAAACACACACAAATTAAATAACTTTAAAACTTAAATAGTTTTTAAAATTTTCAAACTAAGTGAATACGAGTACTTAAATCTCACGACCAGTTTTTATATCATAAATTGTGAAATGATGTTTTAGTTGATAACAAAAAAAGTTTTAAAAGAAAAATTTATTTTATTCTTTTTAAAGCATTTAAGTAAAAGCTTGCTTTTTAAAAAAAAATTTTTTTTACTTTTAATTTATTACGTTAACTAGCATCTCTAGCTAGCTGTCTAGTTTTAGTTTGATAGCATTTTTTAATGCTTAAATCAAAGGTAAGCGCATTTATTATTTCAATATCCGTTTATTTGGGTAAGTAACCCATTTATATTTTTCTTCCTTTTGCATTAATTATCTTGCAGTGTCTCAAGCTGAGTCACTCAAACTTTCCAACCAAGGATATAGATGAGTTAAATATAACTATAAAGGAAAACAATGATATTGGAACATCATATTTTCGAACCACTCTAAGTTATTAAGAGTTAATAATCAGAGCTAGACAACGAAAAGTAATTGAAATAAATATTCTACTGGAAAATGAACTAAAGACAGCTCAATGACCAAAATCCAACTCCCATTTACTATACGCTGAAATCAAGTCAAAAATCTCAAAACACGAAAAAATATCTAATTTATCGTTTACCCGAAGCGGAAAAATTAAAGCTCACCACAAAAGACCCTGTATGTACAGCACTAATTTTAGGTGTAGACATTAACAAGGCGAAAATAATATAGAAGGTATTCACAACCAAATTTCTTCTGTATGATATCCCAAATAACATACCTCTGGCAGGCTTGGCCAAAGAGTTGCAAGAAACTAATGATATAGAGATAATAGAAATTAGACGTTTTGCTAAGAAAGGAATTAATCGAGATTTTTCTACAGTTTTAATATCAATATTAGGCACTAATATATATATACTGGAAAATATAAAACTCAGGTTTATCACAACCCCTGCATCAAAATGTTCACAGACAAAACTAGACAGTGCAACAATTGTCTTAATTTTCTTCATCCAACAAAATTCTGCCAAAAACCAGCAATATGCATAAATTGTGGAACATCTCTTGCAGGAGAATGTACAAATCCTGAAAATTCTACAAACTATAAAGTATCCCACCCAGCCAACTCACAAAGCTGATCCACGTACATTAAAGAAACGAAAATACTAGAGATTAAAGCCAATCCACAAATAGCTTTGGGGGAGGTAAGATTTCGAGATACTACTGACAGCTACTCTAACATAGTGAAGGTTACACCAAGAGAAGCAAACTATATTTATATTGTTGACTATATTCAAAAAACAATAGAAGTGATGTTTATCTACTTTAGTAGTTTACTTGAAATTGAAAGAAAAAGCAAATCTTGTAGAAAATAGAAATCAACCTCCGTATCAAGAAATTCAATCAAGTCAAGATTTGGGGAATCCAGTAAAATAGATCCTCCCATAAACATAGAAATGGGATGAAAATATGACAAATAAAACTTCATGTAAATATTTTTTATAAATTCTTTACAATTTCTCAAGAAAAAAAAACATGTTTTCCTTTCAATATCCTCAAAGGGAGGACAAAAATTTATTAATCCCCCCCCCCCTCGTTAATGGTTGCTTTTCTGCAATGGAATTGCTGAGGTATTAAAAATAAATCAATATTGTTAAAAATGCCTCCCTTTTCTCTTTCTGGAGTATAGATTTTTCAAGAAACATTTTTAAAAAGCAATGACGTACTTAATTCTTCTGATAAGAATATTTTCAGAATGGACAGACAAAGAGGTGGCTTAATTATATTGCAGTTCTAGCCTATTTTTCCGTCCGACAAATTCTATTAAAATTTGATCAAGCGAAAGACGTAGAAATCTTGATTATAAAAATTAATTTCAATACTTTTTCATGCTACTTAATTAATATTTATGCACCCCAGGGTTTCAACATTTTATTAATTAAAACCTTTTTTAGAAACTCTGATAGACCCGGATTTTATATTTGGAAATTTCAGTCTTCATCATCCGATGTGGGGATCCGAGCGTATTTCAAAACATAGCAATGATTTCGTAGATTGGCTGACTGATTCTGATTTTTTGCTATTCTTAATTCAACCTCTCCCACATATAGAAGTTCAGTAAATAAAGCTTCGCTTATAGATCTCACTCTTTGCTCTTCCTCTTTTTTTAAGTAATACTAACAGTTCCGTTCTAGATAGTTTCTTTGAAAGTGATCATTTCACAGCATTCTCCCATCTAAATCCTCATAAACGAACTTTAAAAAGAATAGATTGCAGATGGTAACGAAAGAAACGTATTCTATATTAAGTAATGCAGAATAAAGCATAAGCCTAACTCTGATAAAAATTTCTACAATCATTTAGAAATAAACCAAAGAAATTCAAGTCACCATTCTCACCTTGGTGGAACTGTGATTATAGTAATTTTTACAAGCTAAAAAGTGTTATACCGTAAAAGAGCTATTCGAATAATCTCACTTTAATTATGGAATAAATACAAACAATATTGAAGCAAACTCATGTTTAACATTCAAAAAGCCAAAAGACTATATTTGGACTCTATATGTAACAACGCATCTAATTCGCAAATATTTTTTTAAAATCCTCAAAAAATTATCTACTTATAAAAATCCAGATTCAACTTTGAATATTCTTAAAGCCAGTAATAGATTTATTACACAATCTCTATCCCGTTGGTGTGGTATGGTAGTAAAGACAGAGGGTGCTAGCTCAAGTTTCGTCCTCGTCACTTGACCATGGCTCAAAATTACGAGTTCCGTCACCAAAAGCCCACGTGTATCTGAACATTGCGACGTTAATATATATATATATTTTCACTCACTACACAATATCTAATTCAAATTAACATCTTTGCAAGTTTCTTTGCATCCAATTCAGCTTCTCAAGAACCTCTACCTTTGGATTTTCTCAACATGTAAAGCAATCTTCTCAATAAACCGTTCCATATTTCAGAATTAAAGAGAGCTATCCATTCATCCAGAAAAACAACTCCAGGTTCAGATCAAATCCCAGCATCATTTTTCAAAAATCTGAATAATAGGGAAAGGACTATGATTCTTAAATATTTTCAGCGCTTTTTTGACAATACATTAGTTCCCGATTCTTGGAAACGTTCCTTAATTCTTCCAATTCCAAAGCCCTACAAAGATAAATCTATAGTCTCTTCATACAGACCAATAGCTCTTACTGCAGTCTTTTCAAAAATTTTAGGTAGAATTTTAGCTGGGCGTATCTCCTATTTCTTGACAATAGAGCAAGAACTTCATCCTTATCATTTAAGATTTGTGCCATTTAAAGACAGAACTGCTACATATATCATTAATAAAGCAATCATAGATGTTAAAGCAGAAAAGAAATATTTTGTAGGAATCAGCTTAGATATTAAAAATGCCTATGACTCCGTATACTTAGATGGTCTTGCATACAAATTTCTCCAGTTGGAGATTACAGGAAAATTGCAGATGGATAAGAGAAACTTCCTTTCACTATGTGATCTTCACAAGTTCGATGGAGGGGTTGCCTCTCTTTGAGGAAGATTGTTTCGAAAGGAGTACCTCAAGGCAGTGTTCTTTCCCTAATTTTATTTATTATATTCATGCACGACTTCTTTGAAGCACTAGAAATGGAAATTGAATGTTTTATGTAAGCTGATGACATTTTTATGTTTTGTTCCCACCAGTCTCTTGATATTATCTGCAGGAAATTACAGCACACACTAGATATAATTTCGCAATGGTACAGTTATTGGAAACTTACTTTATAAGTCCTGACAAAAGAACAATAGCAAAACTTTCAAACAAAAGAATAAACACATTTCCAGACATTTTAACAGGGTTTATGCTTCCATGACAAACTAGTATTAAATACTTAGAAGTATGCTTTTCGAAACAAGCCAGAATCTCACGATAAAGAAATATCTGATTAGCAAAGCTTTAAAAAAAAATCAATGGGCTTAACCCGCGGTCACTCGCGCCTGTTTTTGCTACCTTCGTTACTCGCGGGGTGTAGAGAACACCCCAAACTTTTAACACGTGTATTTAATTATAAAAATAAAAATTAAGTCATTATGATACATATTTATAAAGTACAAGATGTGTTTTGTATTATACAAATATAAAATTATTTAATTTATTGCACACAAATGAGACTAACACATTAATTTAAACTAAACATACAAAATTTTCATTTTAAAACACATAATTTTATATTTTTTCATAAACCAGTATAAAACGTATATGCCAGTAATAAATATACTTTATAATTAATGAGATAATGATAGTAGAAAGTAGAAAAATAATATTTTAATCATTTTCCAAACTTTCAGAGCAGACTGTATACAAATGCTCAACTTCTCGCGAGAATTCTCAGCCCTCCAGATAAACTTTTCAAGGTCATTACATTCCAATCGTTCCTTAAAGAGGGATTGCATCACGCCTGAAGGTTCAATGACTTAAAATGTGCAGCTACAGAAAAAATCGTGGTTCTGCACATTCTTTTTAGAAATCTGGGAGGATTTTCTTGTTGCTGGGGTGTACAGAACACCCCGCGCGAGTGACTGCGGGTTAAAGGTATGGCACTTCAGCCCTACGGACCAACAGCAAAAGACTTGATCAAATAAATTAATAAATGTGTGTGTGTGTGTGTGTGTGTGTGTGT
>BMAV01002826.1:425361-452610 GCA_019973955.1 Trichonephila inaurata madagascariensis
GTGTGTGTGTGTGTGTGTGTGTTATACTTGTCATATAACAAATAAATAGTAGGAGAGCCAATTGAAAGTTATCAATATAATCCAAACTAAAGCTCTAAGGATAGCATTGCGGCTTCCACAGTGGGCCCCAAATATCGTCCTCTTAAAAATTGCTGAACAACAAATTCTTTCAGAAAAAAATTAGAGGACTAGCAAATAAATTTTTTATTACTCAAATATCTAATGGAATTATTTCCCCTATGCATCTCTAAATGGACCAGGATCATCGCATCTAAATATACTTGAAGAGGATGAAAATAATATTGTTACTTCACTTCATAGGTTGAATATTAATAGGGATAAAATAGTAACATCCCTAGGATAATACATTTCACGAACCTTTCTTGCAAAATTTAAACCAACAAATTTGACTTCCAAAATAAAAAAATCTACCAATTCCGATGATATGCGGCCTATTTGATGGTATAGTAAACCATTACTTCCAAAACTTTTACATAATAGCTACAGATGCTTCAAAAAAGGAAAATATAACATCCATTGGAGGCATTTTGATAAATGCATCCTTTTCTTATGGGATTAATCATAATAATTCTATCGCGCGTATGGCAGAAGCGCTGGTTATATGTCAAACACTGGACGATCTAGCAGAAGCAGACAAAAAAACCAATTAATTTTATCTGATAGTCAGTCTGTTTTGTCTTCTTTTCAAAATCACAGTATTCAATCTCCAAGAATCATCCATGGACTACCTAACAAGACTTTTGTTTATTCTAATTTTCAAACCCAGCTAATTTTTCTTCCAATTCCGGTACACTCAAAACCTTTTGAAATGAACTGGCAGACAAACTTGCAAAATCGGTAACGGAATCTAATGTTTACACTGATTGAATTGCCTCTTAAGATATCAATACTAACAATTTTCGAAAGATAATAGGAAAAACCATTGAGAATTACAATACTAGCAAATATCACAGAACTTAAAGAAAAATCCCATCTATAGAAATAATACCTAATTGGACCAATAGCAAAAGAGAAGAGATACTAAGTATTCCCATTATTAGTACACTGCTGGCCACCGTAAATGCAACATCCTGAAGGAAGCATGCAAATAACATGAAATTTACAACATGCATTAGCGGAGGTGAGATATGCAAATGATTAGAATTTCAGCGCAGACACACATCACGCGCTCCTGTGGCGCCACCTCAAAGCGCTATTTAAGGCTTGGAGATTTCGATGATTTCAAGTTCGGCAATTGTTTTTTTCTTGTGGTTTTTTCAAAAAATGATCAGTTATGTCTCGTAGAAAACAGCGATCAGATTTTGATCAAGTATCCGAGTTCGACAGAGGAAGAATAGCGGCCTTCCGAGATTGAGGATTATCTTTCAGGGAAATCGGTAGTCGTGTTGAACGAAACCAAACAACTGTAATGTGGATATGTGACCGTTGGATGCATGAGGGTACGACGGACCGACGTGGTCGATCGCATCCACCTCAGTGCATCACTTCATGTGAGGACAAGCAAATTGTGCGCATGGCAGTGACAGATCACTCAGTCACATCACGAACCATAGCACAGCACATTGAGTCTGTAACGCATCATTCAGTGTCTGCGGGTACCATTCGACGCCGTTTACAGCAGAGTGGTCTGTCCTCAAGACGTCCATTGCTTGGTCTATCCTTGACGCAGAACCACAGACGTCTCCACCGCCAATGGTGCAATGAAAGAAGGATGTGGATGGCAGAATGGAATGAAGTTGTCTTTATTGACGAGTCACACATCTATTTGCAACACCACGATGGTCGGATTCGAGTCTGGAGACACCGTGGAGAGAGGATGCTTAACAGCTGCGTTATGCACCGCTGCATTGGTCCTGCACCGGGTAATATGGTGTGGGGTGATATTGAATATCACTCCCGCACTCCTCTAGTACGCATTGCCTGTACTTTAAACAGCCAGCGCTACATCTTCGAGGTGTTGGAGCCAGTTGTCCTTCCTTACCTTCAGGGCTTGGCCACAGCCATATTTCAACAGGATAATGCGCGACCACACGTGTCATGCATTGTTCAAGGGTTCTTCGTCAATCACCAGATTGAATTGCTTCCCTGGCCGGCTCTCTCTCTCAGGATCTGTCGCCAATAGAAAACATGTGGTCCATGGTTGCTCAACGATTGACCCAGATTACACCCTCAGCTGCCATACCAGATCAACTTTGGCCACGTGTGGAAGCTGCTTGGTCTGCTGTATCCCAAGAACACATCCAAAGTCTCTTTGAATCAATGCCGAGGTGTGTGGCAGCGGTGATCTCCAACAATGGCTACTGATTCTGGCTGGAACCACACTTCACAGAAGTCTATAAATTTAATCATTTGATACTTGGTCAACATGTTATCTACAAAATAAATTTTGTTGTGCTATCTCTTGTCTTTCTTGGTGTTGCATTTACGGTGACCAGCAGTGTAAAATGATTATAACTCCAGGGCTCCTGCATAAATATCGATTAATGAATAATCCTAAATGTAACACCTGCAAAGAAAACAAGGATTTGGAACACATTCTCTTAATTTGTGACAAATATATTTCTCAAAAAAATAACTTGTAGAATATACTGAAAATAGACCCATGCAATAACATCATCTTCAATGATCTTTTGAAATGTGCAACATTTAATAAGCAACTCGTCAGTCTTTTTGCAGAAGATGAAGTTCTTTGATATATACAGGGCCGCCTCGAGCAGTTTTGCCTCCCCGGACAAAAATGGAAAATGTCGCCCCTTCTCTAAAAAAAAATTATAATTAAAAAAGATAAATTATTCATATAGATAAAATACCTATAAAACATTTGTGAATAATTCTTGTAAACAAAAAAAAGGCAGCATAACAATATATATAAATATATATAAAGTCTTAAAAAATATGATATAGTTCCAAATTAAGGACATAATAACCTGTTATTACTTAAAACGAGTAAAATGTATAAGGGAAGGAATCGCCCATTCCAGCAGGCCAAGTTCTTTGAAAAAGAGTTTACTGATGGTGGGGATCACAAGCATTTATTTTAACTTATAGTAACTACACTCAACACTAAAACAAAACATGTTCTGTGGCTCTATATCTACCAAAAACTTATTACCCTTGTACCATTTTGGATAAATGACACCAAACATCGTATGAGTGAAAGGAAGGTCCATTGTGACCCCACTCCGAGATAGGGAGAAAGTTACAAAAATGAAACATGTGTAAGCATGTCAAACTTCATGATTTAACACATACCTTCCCACTCGGACCCTCCAAGTTTTAACGTATCAGTAAACTAACCTTAAACTTACAGAGTACAAAATAAGGAAATACAATACATTTAATGAAATACCAAATTTACATCCAATAATGCTTCAGAAAATATGTATCAAATTTTCTGTATTAAAAAAACATTCAAATTTGATTCAAATGCCGCCCTTGAAATTTGCCACCCCGGGTAGGAGTCCGGTTTGTCCGACTCTAGAGCCGCCCCTGATATATTATTAAATAAGAAAGGAAAGACATCTGTATTTATTTCAAGGGAGTCTTTGTTGCTCATTATCCTACAAAACCTGTAACCTGTTAATTTGTTTATTAATACCAAATGTAAAAGTCCTGAACTTCAACACTTCCTATCCGTACAGTTCAAAAAGATTTCAAAGACTTGCATTAAAAGTAAAAATTCTTGGACGAATTTCGATAATTTCTCGAAGATTTACATTAGCCTTGGGAAACTAATGAAAATTCATCCGATTTCGATGTAATTAAAGTGGGGCGCTTATCCGGAGGACGTAACCCGCGACCTTATATTTCGTAAACACGTCACAAAATGATCCCTTTAATCTAGAGGCTGTTACTGGCTTATGTAGATAATACCGCTACATAATGTTGTTTACTAAGTAAAACTCATACATGAGTCATTAGGATATATCACTTGAGAAAATATATATTTTTGTTGTACGTATTATACTGTCAACCAAATAAAATGACATCTCTAATTCAAAAAACTTTTCTAAATGGTGTAGTTGTAACTGCTTTGTAACAGTAGTTGTAACTGCTTCGTAGAACAGTTTTTCATAATTGGCAAGTGGCGTAACGTATATCCCCGCATTGTGGGGGGGCCCAGGATTCTAAGGGGCTCAAGGCCTGACTGACACCAAGTACGTACCCTTTGTAAGATCCGGTTTGGGGCCCAAGACTGCGCAGGGGGTCCTAATATTCTCCATTACGACACTGTAATTAGCTGCACATTGAGCTATTTGGTGGTATTAATTGACTTCATGAATTTAATCTTTTTACTTTTTGCACTCTATTTTAGTAATTTTATTTTTATTCTTGAAAATTCTAAGAGAGAGACTCAGACTAGAAATAGAACAATTATAAAACAAGATAATCTGTAAATCTCACCCATTGTAAAATCTAGAATAAAATCAATATTTTAATAATATTACGAGGCAGTGGCGTAACGGAGAACATTAGAGCCCCCTGCAAAATCAGGCTTTGCCCCCCTCCCACCACCACCATGTGGGTGTTCGTTATGCCACTGTTACGAGGCTTAAATGGTGTGTACAATATAAATGAGAGCGTGAGATTCTATGAGGTTGATCCAGGACAATGAGACGCCAATGCAGAATCACGTGACGCGGATAATAACATTTCCCACGTGTTGCCTATGCGTGAGCTGTTTACATTTTTTGTGCGAAAATTTTCTCTTAACAATTATTTGTTATTATTATATTTTTGCATTATCCTAGTTTAATAATTACGTAGGAAGTAATTTAAATAATTGTTGTTGTAGTTCAGTATATTTGTGTTATTTAGTGTTAATGTGCCAAGCCTATTGATACTGGTTACTTGCAGTGTTTATATATTTATTAATAGTTCTAGGTTATTTTTAGTATACTTATATTTAGTTCTTAGTTATTTTATAGTTTATTATCGTTTTTAGTTGCACACAAGAATGGCTCATAGTATAGAACTGCGACCATTAAACTTGAAAAACTTTCAAAGTCTTCATATGTATGCTTACGCCGATACTTTTTCCCAAATCACTGAAAATAAAAGCGTGCTATTTAGAATGGGCAAAGGACAAAAATTATTTAATGACGGATTTGTGAGCAGTATATCGTTCACCGAGCCCGACGACGTTGCTAACGAAAATTTTGTTATTAATTGCAAAGTCCGTGCGGAGATGAAAAAGCGAGTAACGTACCAGCCTTCTGTGGAAATTCGATCAACTTCTCAGGTGAGCTATGAATTATTTTTTGTTCCTATTAATATAATCTGTAAAATTGTGTTTATTGGAAAACTGTTTGCTCGTTTGACTTGATTTTACTCACTATTTTTGAAATATAAATAAATTTTTAATAATATTAACCTTTTTTTATTATTAAATCAAAAGAAGATTGTTATGGATTAAAAAGTTAAATCAGTAGCTTCTGTAAACATCTAAACAAACGTAAATTACTAAATGAATATTTTGTAATAATATATGTAACATTATTTATATATATATATATCATAAATTCATAACATGATAATTTTTTTAAAACAACATTGGATGTGAATAACATTATTTTCTATTTTAAAGAATATGCATTATCAAGCTTTAATTTTGTATAGTTATACGGTTTGATTGAACTGACTTTGTATTTCAAAATAACATATGATTGTATAATTATTGCTTCTTTATCATTTAATTTTAAGTTTATTGGAATGCATTAAAAGGAAATAATATTTCTTCTATAATATAGCAATAACACCACTAAATAACTAAATCTTTTTAGCCATTGCATTAAATCTGAAAATTGTTTTAATTTCATGAATGAAAAATTTTCAACAAATAATTGGATGAAAAATAAGCCATAATCCTAATAAATGAAATCAAAATGTCAAAAAGCATAAAGAAAAAATGGGTGTTATAAAACTTTAAAGACAAATTGACTTGACAGGAGCTGAAAAATACAGCCGAAAAAACTTTTTTATGTATATCAATAAATCACACAATTTAAACAAAGTAATAATATTCGTAATTTTATGTAACGCAGTAACAGAATAGTTATTCATTTTTGCTAAATTCTTTAATAAAACAGATATTTATATGATGAAGTTTTTCAGTAAGAAAAATAATTGGAATACTGAATTTGAATTACTAATTTCCTCTAGTGAATGTTTTTTTTTCCAATAAGTATGTAAAATTATGTAGTAATAAATTTTATGTTTATATATATACTTTATATATATTATTGTATATCACATATTTTTTCTTGTGTTCTACTTTTAGATAATTAAATACATAATTATCTTTGTTGACTACTGTCAAGATATGTAAAACAAGTAAAATTTAGGTTACATAAATATATTTTACCTGTTTATACATGATCTCTATATAATTTAATATAAACCAAAGTTTGCTTTACAGTTTTAAGTTAACTAACATATTTTAGTTTTGTATGTACATTCTCTACATAATTTAACTAAAAATTTGCTTTTAAGTACTTACATTACTGAAGTGGATGGCTTACATCTGTCCAAAATCCTTCGAGATGAGGCTTGCTTTTTAAAAACGAAGATAGTTGGGATAGAGCCCCGTTTTAACTACCGACGATTACTAAATGGCTGATATTCAAAGCATGCCTCTTCGAAGTGATCTGAACATATCAGACAGTGAGCAGATGGCTTGAAATTTTCACGCCTGATCATTTTCACCCATGCTTTCAGAAGACCAGAATTTTTCACCGGGAACTTTAAAGGCCGTATCACACGTACATGTTTCAAGCAATTTTTCGTTCAATTTGTGCAATTTTTACTCAGTTGCCATAGCAACCGCTTTAGAACAATTTTTTGCTAGAGAGCTCAAAAAGTTGTTCCAAATAAAATTGCTTGAAATTCCAGCCAATGGGGTTCTCGGCGCCCTACGTCATAAACAAGATGGCGGCTCCGGTTTCGTCTAACACTTCAGATATGCCATATAATATTTTAATGGTGCATAATATTTTAACGGCGTATAATATTTTAAATAGAATGGTGCTCTATTTTTAGTTTACACCCATCACAACAACTGCGCAAGCGAAATGAAAGAAATAATTTTGGATGTTCATTTTCCGAAGCAGAAAAATCGGCGAGTAATTTTTCAATGTAGAGATAGAGCACGGCTGACGTCAGAGCGTGTCATTTTGTTTACGGCAACCCTTCCCCCTCAGATTCGGCCAAAAATTGGACGAAAAAATTGCATGAAAAATATACGTGTGATACGGCCTTTTAGGTATGACTTGCTTTTGCATTCTTCCTTCCTCTTAGTACTCGTGCAGCCCTATGCAGTACAATAAGCCATTTCAATAAGAATATTTTAAATGTAAAATTGAATTTCAAGAACGAGCAACGAAATGTTAGGCTAAAATTAACCGGGAAACAAACCAAAACATAATCACGTGCTATCCTCATCAAGTGATCATGATGTCACATGAATCAACCTCAATGATTTTTCTTTTAGCCAATCAGAAAGGACTTAATTTTTATCGCCGTACGATATCTAGTCGCTTGTTTGGCAACACAGCATTAATGTTGTTTTGAAAGTTCAGCCTCATAGTGTGTAATGAATTTCACGGAGTTATATATTGGCTTGATATTAAAAATGAAAAGAAAAAAACTAATGTTTTAAATCTTATACAAATATGGAAGTATTTTGACTTTTTAAAATTATTGAACAAATCTTTACGTTGAGTATTTTGCTGTGCTATTTCGTTTATTTGGTTAACTTTTTTTTTTTAATTTCAAGTCATAAGATGCTAAGAGCGTAATTCAAGCTGTGAGAATAACTTCATGTCAAATAATTGTCTGTATCGTCCAATACTTTCAAAATGAAGAAAAACGACAAAACCGATTCTCCTGTTCGCCCATTTAAGTTATCTCATCAAGTGTTGTGCATAACAACTATTTGTTTTCAGAGGCAATCTTTAATTGGCTTTACTGAACTAACGGTAATACCCCAGAAAAACGATTTAAGAAAAATCAGACTAAATGCAAAACAAATACGCATCTACAAAATAACACTTAATGACTTTCATGAAGTGTCTTTTAGTTATAATGATCCATGCTTGGATATCTGCCAAGGCGAAAATAAACAAAAGAGTATTGATCAATTTAATACTTGTCATCTGGCCTGTGTCAATGCTGTTGATGCAGATAATGGTAATGGAGAATTGTGTATTAAAGTACCTCATGATTTAATGCATTTGGTGACAGAAGGCAAACCAGTTCGCATAGGAATTGAGTTTGCTCTTGAAAAACCACAAGGTGGGATTCATTTTGTTGTACCAGATGGAGAGGGATCATTGGTTGAACGCTGTGCTCATATGTTCACATACTCTTCTGATAACTCATCTCGTTTATGGTTTCCTTGTGTTGATTCTTTTTCAGAGCCATGCACATGGCGGATGGAAATAACTGTGGAACCATCCATGGTTGCTGTATCATGTGGTGATCTTACTGAAACAGTTTATACAAATGATATGCGCAAGAAAACTTATCATTATAACTTATCAACCCCTACTTGTGCACCTAATATTGGTTTGGTTGTTGGACCATTTGAAGTATATGTTGATCCTCAAATGCATGAAGTTACTCATTTTTGTTTGCCTAGACTGTTACCATTACTCAAACATTCTACAAGTTTTTTACATGAAGGTTTTGAGTTTTATGAAGAGCTTCTCTCTAGTAGATATCCATATTCTTGTTATAAACAAGTGTTTGTTGATGAAACATTTCAAGATGCTCGTCCATATGCTACTATGACAATTCTAAGCACAAATTTACTTAGTTCACCACAAATAATTGATCAAACATATATATCTAGAAGAATAATGGCAAATGCTGTTGCAGAACAATTTTTCGGATGTTTCATTAGTATGTTTTCATGGTCAGATGCATGGTTACCCAAGGGTATTTCTATGTATCTTTCAGGGCATTTCTTAAAAAAAGCATTTGGTAATAATGAATATAGGTTATGGGTGCATGAAGATTTCCATGAAGTCTTGAAATATGAACAGAAACATGGAGGACTTGTTCTTGACTGCAGTGTAAGTCCTGCTCCTGGAAGTGTTGCTGCTGCTGCTCAAGGGAAAGATGGAACTTTTTATTTTCCAACTCAGCATTTACACACTACATCTCCAGAGTATAATATTATACTTACAAAGAAATCTCATTTAGTTATTCGCATGTTGGAAGACAGAATTGGAAGAGAATTACTTTTACAAGTATTCAACAAATTATTATCGTTAGCTTCTAATGCTGCACAACAAAAAGTCACCAGCAATGTGTGGTTCAATATGTTACTTTCTACTAATAGTTTCCAAAAAGCTATATTTACTGTTACTGGGAAAGATATAAATACATTTTTGGAACAGTGGGTTAGACAAGGTGGTCATCCTAAATTCACTGCAACTTTTGTATTTAATCGAAAAAGAAATACTGTTGAATTGGAAATAAAACAATTAGATGTGCAAAATAGGGGCATAAGACGTTATGTTGGACCATTAACTATAACTATTCAAGAATTGGATGGAACTTTTAAGCATAATTTACAAATTGAAGAGAATGCTACTAAACATGATATAACTTGTCATTCTAAAAGCAGAAGAAATAAAAAAAAGAAAATCCCCTTATGCACCGGAGAAGAGGTTGACATGGACCTCAGTGCCATGGATGCAGATTCACCAGTTCTTTGGATACGGATTGATCCAGATATGCTTCTTTTAAGACAAGTTATAATTGAACAACCTGATTATCAATGGCAGTATCAGTTACGTTATGAGAGGGATGTTACTGCACAAAAAGAAGCAATTGAAGCTCTGGAGAAATTTCCTACTCCTGCCTCTCGATCTGCTCTCACTTATACTATAGAAAATGAGCATTGTTTCTACAAGATCAGATGTATTGCTTGTTTTTGCCTGCAAAAAGTTGCTAATGCTATGGTGGCCACTTGGGCTGGACCACCTGCTATGATGTCCATATTTAGAAAACTTTTTGGATCTCATGCATGCATACATATTATAAGACTAAATAATTTTAAAAACTTGCAGTATTATTTTTTATTGAAAACAATACCTGTAGCCATGGCTGGGCTTCGCACTGTTCAATGTATCTGTCCTCCAGAGGTTTTAAAGTTTTTGCTCGATTTATTCAAATATAATGACAACAGTAAAAATAAATTTTCTGATAATTATTACAGAGCAGCCTTAATTGATGCTTTGGCTGAAACTGTAACTCCTGTCATTTCTGTCATGCCTCATACAGGTTTGACAATTACTGCTGATTCTCTTTCATCAGACACCAAACTTATTTTAGAAGAAATAACTCGTTGTTTAAATATGGAAAAATTATTGTCATCATATAAGTATACAGTAACTGTCAGCTGTCTTAAAGCTATACGTAAACTGCAAAAGATGGGTCATCTACCAAATTATCCTTCTCTTTTTAGGGAATATGCAGCTTATGGTATGTTTATTGATGTAAGATTAGCTGCACTTGAAGCACTTGTAGATTTTACTAGTGCTGATGGACGAGAAGAAGATCTGAATTTCCTTCTTGATATAGTGGAAAATGATCCTGCTCCAGCAGTTCAATATCAGGTTTTAAGGATGTTGACTGAAAAACCACCTTTTACAGGCTCAGATTCAAATCCACTAAATACTGAAGAATTAGTAGATAGATTGTGGAAATTAATGAATTCAGGAAGTTCATATGATTCTTTGTTAAGATGTGCTGTAATGGATCTTTATCATACTCTATATGGCCATAAAAGACCCTCTGTCTTGCCTGCTCCTGAGATTGGTGGTGGTGTTAACTTGAAAGAGAAAAAAGCTCGAATACCTCTCAATTCTGGATCCATTGATGACATGCAGTTTGATGACTCTTTTCCACTTGATAATGTTATAATGCTGGAGCCAGTGAAAATAGAAAAAATGGACTCCAATGGGTTTGGTGTTGGTGAGAAAAGAAAAGCTTCTAGTCCATTGCATTTTACAGATCATCCTCATTTTTATTCCTCAGATGGTCGAATCAAAGCTGAGGTTAACATTGAGGATAATCCAGAATCCTGTAAAGTGAGGTTAAAGGAAACAACATCAATGCCTGGTACATCATTATCAACTCCGGGAATATCAGGAATGTCTTTGTTAAAAACAACAAGCAGTAGCATAGATTCAGCTTCTGCACCTGCTCCAGCACAGTTTTGTACTTTTGAAGCATTTTCTGATGATTCCCAATCAAAATCTTTACCTGGTATACAAAATACATTTGGCCAACAACCAACTGGTTTTGATTCCAGTATGTTTAAACCTCCAGAAACTCTAGATCATAAACCTTCATCCTCTTCATTAGAATTGCTAAGCCAAGGTGCAAAAGTTCACAAAAAGAAGAAGAAGAAGAAAAATAAGCATAAACACAAACACAAGCATCGTCATGAAAAGCACGACAAACCTGAACGCTCTGAAAAAGATCGCATATATAGCTCGGGTGGTAGTAGTATTCAATCGCCAACAACTTTCAGTGGTGGAAGCCCACAGGGAGAAATATTGTAGTTTATAGAGAGTATAACTTGAAATACTAATAAAAGAGGGCTTCTATTTTATGTTACTATCATGAAACCTAAATATGTCAAATTTCAGATATAAGCATGCCTTAAAATAATTGGATGCAAAAGTAAGATATTTCATATGATCATTTGTATGACCAATTATTGATCATCATTCTAAAATAGTATGCCCATGCATTTCGAAAATAGAAGTTATGTTACCATTCATTCTTTATAAATATTTAAGATCAGCTGATAAGTAAAAATTTTCATCATACATAATACAATATTGATTTTGCAGTGAACTTAACTCCAGTCAGTTTTGCTTTATTGTATTGTTAAATATATTTTTTCAGTCTTGTTAAGTTATGGAAAAATTACTTCAGTTAAAAACGTTGGTTAGAAATACAAAGTTTTTATATCTGATAGAAATCATTTAAATATTTATAATTGAAAGCAAATGATTCATAGTTTGGTTGCATTAAATTGATTATTTTTGTTACATTTTTTGTAGAAATTATTCATTTTTAGAGACATTTTTTACTTTAATGGCAGAATTATATATTCATGAAACATTTTATTAAAAATGTGCAGTAGCAAAATGTTTTTGTGTATATTAAGGATAGTAAAATATTTTTCTGGGTTTTTTTTTTTTTTTGGTTAAGTAAGCATACTTAAATATATATTTGTCTGTTGACTATTTGTACTGAATCCAAAACCATTACCAGATGCCGTGATATACAACCAGTAAAGTAAAAACATTCCTACACATGCTCAAATACAATTACTTTATTTAATAAATTGTCATTTTTTTTTTTTTTTTTTTTGAGAAAATTGATTAAAATTTAGAACTTACCTTCCAAGGAAGAGAACATAGTGGAGTGTATTCAAAATTCCAACAAAGAATATATTAATGGGCATAAATTATCTGTCTATTTAAAAACAGATAAGCTGTCTCCTGAATAATATAGTTATTAGGTATTTCATTTATTTGAAATTTGAATGCTCTTTTTAAATAACAATGTGTTATTTAAATAAAAATTTTAATGATGTAATGTAATGAAGAAATGTTATTTAAAATTAGTTATTTATAAAAATAAAATTTCGCTCATGTTCTCCTAAATCTTCACCAATTTACTGTCAACAAGCTAATGCCTAAGTATCACATTATATAATAAGAAATTTTGGTTGAAATAAAGTATAAGGTGCTTGTTAAATTTGATGATTTTTGGTTTAGCGACACTTTAATAATGTAATTTGTTTTTTTAAGTAACCCCTAAGATAATTTGGCAATAAATTTTAAAAGTTGCCAAAATCACCCCAATGCACATCCTATACTTAGTTTTAACTTGGTACATTTTACATATGCTTTTAAATAAAATATGTTTTGTTTGAATGCATTTTTTTTTTATGATTAAGTTTATGGAAAAAAACATTTAATAGCAAATGTCATTTTTTTTTCAATATTGAATATTTTATTTTAATGTGGACATGAAATACTGTAATGTACCATAATGTAATTTTAAATTTTTTATAATTACAATAGACATTTTTTGAAGGAAAAAAATTGAACTCTTGAATTACAAAAATTGATTTTTTAGAAGAAAAAAATATTTTTATTTGTAAATAAAAACTGGTTGTAGTATTCTTTTGTTTTATATATGTAGCAGTTATATAAAATCCTTTGTAATACATCAATTATCAATGAGGGAAAATGAAATATTTCATGCCTATTAGTTTTTGCCTCTTTCATATTTTGAATTTTTAGTAATACTTTTCTCTTGTTTTGGAAAAATTCCTTTGAGAGGTATGAGGTTAATATATATTATATATATATATGTATACATATATACTTGACAATAGTTACCCTTATAAATTTATTTTTTGATTATATATTCAAATACATTTTGATTTATTCCTAATCCTTTTAAATTAAAATCCGACAGAATTTTTTTTTTTTTGGTAATTAAATATTGAGTTGATTATTAAAAAGTTTTTTTCTTTTCTTTGCAAACAGAAAAATGCTTCAGCATTAATATTTGTAAAATTGAGCTGCTATTCACAGGAAAGTATTTTATCAGATTAATTGTTTCTGCTTGAATCAATCTTTTTTCCATTATAAAACGCATTTCACATGCTACCTTTGTATTTTAATGTAAAATTTATAAAATGCTTCTAAATTTTAATAAGTGAATGCTTATTTTAAAATTGAAATGTTTTTTTTACTATCTAAAATTGTACTTTAAATTCTGCTCTGTGATGTTAGCTGAAAACAGCTTATCTCTCCAAAAATGTTTTCAATTCTTACTTAGTAAATGTTTCAAAATTATGATTTTGTAGGTTTTGTTTTTATTCTAAAACTCACATTAACAATTCATATGATGTGTTAATTTGGGTCTGGGAAGATTTTAGGAAAAGTATTTGATATTTAATAGATGGTTCTTGTCATCAAAAAGTAAACTGTAGCATTAATTACATCAACATTCAAAGAGGAAAAAGGAATCATAAGCCACTCATGCATCAACAAATAAATCGGTGATATTTGAAAATCAACTGTGTCTTCTAGCAAATAAGAAAACTCTGAGTGAGAACAGAATCAGAATACACTTGAGCATTCTCAATCCTACTTTGAGTAATTTTTGCTTCATGGAAATTGAAAGTTTGTTCAAAACTTACTTTAATATCTTGGACCATCTTCACATCCCGTTACTTAAATTTCATATTTGGCCAATTTATTTCAATAAATTATGAAAATACTTTTTCATAAATTAACCCCATAATCATACAATAGTTTTAATAGTATTAGGACATGAGTAACTTTTTAAAGCTGCAATAAAGTAAACTATTTATTGATAAAAATAGAATTTTTAAATAATTTTAGCATGTTTTACACATGAAACAGTGGCGGGAAAGTTTTTCACATGGTTTTAAAAATTTGGATTATTTTTTAAATTCAAAACTTGACTTTTGTACACAACTTTTAAGTAGTAGAAAGTGAATGCCTGAATATTCATGTGTAAAATCGAGCAGAAAGCTTCTTTTAGCTCTTTGCAAATGCTTAATGCCACACTTAAAGCAACATGAGGACTGTTTGCAATGGATCTCAATTTTGAAAAGTAGTCAAATGATGAGGGCAACACCTGAGCTGACACCTCACCAATGAGCCTCTCGAAATGGTAGGTCTTTAAGTGAGTAAAACTTCTTGGTTTTGGTGAAAGCTGTGTTAACTATTGGATGATATAGTTACTACATTGTCTTTCCATCTAAAAAAGAGCATTTTTTCTTCTCTTGGGTCACACATTTAACTTTCTTCAGTCATTTTGAGCAGTGTTCCGCAACCCCCGGTATCTGTCCGTGGATCAAATGGTGCCGG
This sequence comes from Trichonephila inaurata madagascariensis, assembly GCA_019973955.1. NCBI lineage: Eukaryota > Metazoa > Arthropoda > Arachnida > Araneae > Nephilidae > Trichonephila > Trichonephila inaurata. The sequence goes on from BMAV01002826.1 coordinate 440,325, forward strand.
GCCGCCAAAAGAACATTAAACTACTACCATTGTATTTTAAGTGCTGCATTTCTCTTGGATTTGCGCAACTTTCCACAGAAATTACTTTATATTCCACGTTAAATGCCTTTTACTCATTTTTGGTGCAACTATATTTTATTCTGAAGGCATATTTAAATGCAACCAAATTAAAATTGTTAAATGAAAACAATCTTAAAATATAAACAATCAACGTGTCCCACCCTCAGCGGGCTGTGGTAAAATTATCAAACGTTGTCCGGTCCAAGGCGATAAAAAGGTTGAGGAGCACTGATTTTGAGGATCTATCCAAGAATATAAGAGAAGGAGAAATATATAGATCAAACATGTTTTGTTGACACTTACTAAAAGTTCTCGCTTTCAGAAAATTTTCTTTATTCTTCAAAAAATTAGCTTAATTGTATTGAACTTTAAGGTCAAGTGGTTGTGTATTGCACTTCCACACCACAGGTCCAGGTTCTATTCCCCCTTTCATCTCCATTGCAGTGGGTTGATAAATGAGTATCAAGCTTGCTTGGGGACTTAAAACACTGGGGGTCTCGTTTCAAACTGACCACCTGATCGGGACATCTGCTCATGCACCTCAGCGCCCAATGGTTACGTATACTGGGATGGGCACAGTAGGCCCTGTCCCTCATGGGCTATTGTGCCATTGAGTTTGAGCATTGAACTTTAGACACAAACATTTCATTTCTGGAACACCTAAATTTCTTACTCAAGAGTTAAAAAATAATCTTTTTATATAAGAAATTATATTATTTTAAATTATTCATTACATTACAAAGACTTTTTCTTTTTGCCTTTTATCGAGCAAAATTAATCTTGAATTTGTACATTTTAAGTCACTTTTCATTTTAGCCAAACTACTAGAAACTTATGTACTAAACCATTTTTGCTGTATCAAAAAACATTGCCAAAGCCTTTATATGCAGCCAATAATGAAAATATTTCCAGCATATTTTCAAACATAACCTCTATCATTTCTCTTACTTTTTTTGTCAAAAATTATTCAAATTTGGGATCAATTTTCTAAGTGGAGTATATCCAAAGAGAAAGAACTATGGGATCATTACATCAAAGAGTATTATTGGACACAATAAGCTTTACTAACTTAATTCTGGATCCTTCCAACCATGTACCTTTTCATAGTAATATCAACTCAACACATCCCCATTGCTCATCTGTTCTTAAAGAAACATTTACTTATTCTTCCTTTGATAGAATGATTCCCTAACTTTGAAAATATTGCACAATGTTGTTTTCCATAGAAGACCCTAAATTTTAATCATTTTGTAAAATATATCAAAAGAAAATAAACTAATTAACAAGGTTATGTTCAAACATATGCCCTAGAATGTTTTTTTTTTCATGATTCATTACATATTACAGCATTTGGCAATAGTTTTTGCTTTGTAGAAAATGATCATTGAATAATATATTACTCATTACTTCAGTGTTAAAAAAATTACCGTAAAATCTGGTGTATAACGCGCACTTTTAACACAAAAATTAAGACCGAAATTTGTGGGTGCGTGTTATATGCCAGGTATATAAATTATACGTCCAAAAATAAAAAAAACAGATGAGCATAAAAAAAAATTAAGACTTTTACATTAGTTGAAATACTGTTTGTTTAAAAGAAATGACATACCTAATGAACTTACAGGTTTATATAGGTAAATAGTATACTTCTAAAAAATGTAAACTATTTTTTCAAAATCTTGGGATAATATCTCGAATAAATGGCTTCAAAACATATTATTGTACACTGACATTTTGGGTTTCTTCCTAAAAAGGGGTGCGTGTTATATGGCAAATTTACCAAAAAGTTAAAAAATGGATTTTGAACGTGTAGATGCACGTTATACGCCAGATTTTACGATAATATTTTCTTTGTACATTATTCCAGAGCAATATGAATAAAATTGTGTACTTCATAAAATTTTAAAATTGAAATTCCATGTATGGAACATAACTGTAAAATGTTTAAAAAATGACAGATTACATATCTAAACAATGCTATTGTAAGAATAGCATATTTCATCTCTTATCAAAAATTCATCCATTCCATTTTGCATACAAATTAGGAGTTTTCAGAGATTAACTGAAACAGCTTATTCAAAATGATAATAGAAGGTTAAAGATAATGAGTATCCAATACTGTATAATGTATTATATTAATAGAATGCTACTACAAAAAAAATTAACATTTTCGGTTAAATTGATCAGTTTTATTATATAACATTATCAATTTCCAAGCAAATATAAAATTGTTATAAGCTTTCTTTTCAGTTCTTCTGAATAATATACTTGTTTTAATCATATTAAACTTCATATACTAACACAAAACACAGTATTTCATCATTTATTAAAAATTTGTTTTACATAACAAGGAATAATGCTCTTTTATTTACATTACAACAGAAATTTAATAATTTAAGAATTGTTTTGAGGCTCTTCCCATGGTCTAGGTCCTCTGATATTTTCCCAATTATTTATATCAATTTGTTTGTATTTCTGAAATAGAAAAAAAAATTAATATTTACAAAATATAAGGGTAATTAATTAGTTTTAAATAATATTTTAATTGAACATTACCTCAAACTCTTCTTCAAGGGTAACTTCTTTCTTTTTAATGCCTAATTTTTCTAAACTCTCTGGTTTTAACTGAAAAAAAAATGCATTTATTACAAAAAAAATTCTTTATAGTCTAAATCAATACAGAACTTCATTAATCTGGACACACACATTTTGGGATTCTAGATTAAATAAAATAGTCTATAAAATGAGCCAAGGTACACACTTAAATACTATTAGCTACATAATGTACATATCTAGTACAGAACATATATTTTGAAGAAAAGAGCACATTTTGTAAAAAAAAGTACATATATTTTGAAATAAAGGAAAAGAAAATTCAAATCAATATTTTAAAAACATGAATATGATTTATATTAGGTAGAGAAAAAATGCTTGGAACAAGAACTCAGCTTTTTATTTGCATTTATTAATTATACATATTTTTAAAGGTTTGTGCAGATTGTGGGTTTAACATATATATTTAAATAAGCAAAATAAAAATCTATACCTGGCAACTTTTGAAAATAACACAAAAAAAGACATTTCCAGCAAATTTTTAAAATTATGCATTAAAATTTTAAATATAAAATAATACAATATACAAATATTTTAAGAATGCAAAGAAAGTTGTACAAGAAAGATACTTTGAGGATAATATTAATCATTGAAAACTTCTTTTGTGTACCCAACTAGATTTAAAAGAATTTATATACTTAGGTACATTTAATGACCTGTATGCAGGAAAGTAATGATTGAAATAAAGATGATTTAATAAAAATACATATTCACCTTTTAAAAACTATATATTCAACTTTAAGATTATATTTAAAAACAAATATTACACATACAGAAATGCAAATTTAAAAAGATATAGGAAGCAAAAAAAACTTATGGACTGACACCAATGTTCATTTTCGTTAGTAACTTTAAGCATACAAGAAAATAATTCAATTTTAATACTGTTTATTTAGCATCATCCATTTCTGTTAGGCTTATTATTAGTCCATTCCTTGAAACCATGACATTCCTATTAATACATTCTCAAATTGCCTAACTCATTATCCCGTAATTTTTGAAAATTCCATTCATTCCTTATTTTCCCCTTTCAATTTCAAAATGTTGATTTCCAATTTGATAGTGTCAAAGGTCAATCAAATAGAAAGAACATCACACCTCCACTGGTTGCTTTCATTTAAGTCCAACACTCTTGCGTTTCAGCACAACCCCCTTTCCATTTATTCCAACATAACCTGCAGTTGTTCTGAACTACTTCCTTCAACTCTTCTTATAACATAGAAATAGAGGCTCTGCCACTATATACTTGCCAAGTATTTATACCTGTTACACAAATTGTTGCTCATTAATTTATTTATTTTTGTAATCTGTTTTGCTCACACTATGCAAATTGCTCGTTTAGCAAGATTCCACTGTATGCATTATATAATGCATCATGACCTATAAGATTAATGTTGATAATTAACTACCAAACTTTATAACTTTCTATTATTTAATCATATATTATGAAAAATAACAATTTAAAACAATATTAAAGATTTGTAACAACAGACCAGACCACCAGTATTGACACCAAAGACCAGGCAGTTTAGCACTAGCTTCATTGATAGATAATCAGAGAAAATGAGCATCTATAAAGTGAAGCTAGTATTTTATAGCATAGTACAAAATACAGTCAGGACTCTATATAACAAAGTCGCTAAATCTAAAAAAAAAGTTCATTATATGGAAAATTCGGTATGTAGAGGTTCATCTTTCAATTTTCTTTTTCAACACATAAAACAAATTTTAAATTCATAAACACTATATATTAAAAAAGTCATTATTCACACTTTTTTGTAAATTAATATATACTACCTATCAAAAATAAGAAAAGAAAAACTGCAAGGAAAGTTTCTTGATTCCTTTATCCACTTCCTGAAGAATTAAATGTTTTTCTTTGATTCTGAAGCACTTACATTTTCGAGCTAGAAGAAACGAAGCTACCAGTATGACTGATTAACACTACAAATGATCGGAGACTAGTTCGAGGACACAAGACAACTCCACTGAGGGCAAAGGGAATATCCAAGATGTTACAGAACTGGACAATGAGAGTTTAAGTTTGCACTTTTTGGATGAAACACCCAGAATTCTATTGCTCTCGGCGAGTTAGGCATCTAATGAAACCAGTTCAAGATTTATGACTACCATTAAGTGTGTTAATAGTGAGAATAACTTGAAATGTCAAGAAATACTTTAAAAATTGGGGGGAAAAAATTGAATCAGAAGGAAAAAAAGTTCGTTATATAGAAAATGCACTTCGCTATTGGGAGATTATTTTACAAGGAAAATCATGAAATGTTCTTGCTTCTAGGAAAAAGTTCACTATATAGAAAAATTCGCAATGTGGAGGCTTGACTGTATTTCAATTATTTTATCCTGTTTTATATTGGAGATGGTGCTGCTTACAATCTTTTTGCTGTTAAACAGTGACTGGAAGATGTTAATTTTGAAGATGAACATTATGTGTGGATTTTACTATTTATTTATTGTATATAATCAATATATATTTGTAACTGGTGCTTAAAAGTAATATTTTTTTTAATTACAATTTGATTCGCTGAAAAAAGTTGCTTCAATTATACAGTTTCCTTACATAACACTAATTCTAAAAATATTGCACAAAAAAGTAGAAAAGTAAAATGTCAAAGTTGATAACACATTAATAACTTGAGTTTTTTTTTTTAGGAAACTTTGATATTTAAAACTTAATAAACAAAAGAAAAATTGAGGGAAGGAGGAATATACAAGAAATACTGCAGCAAATTTAGGAAAAAATTCTTTAACTAGGCAGACGTTTAAAGCTCCCTTATTCTAAACATGATATTCATTATTTATTCATTAAACTTTTTTTCCTACAACATAATTGATACTGCTAAAAAGATTTTTTTAATTGATGCATTCAAGTTATGTTTTCAAATATCAACCAAGCTGATAAGCATCCGAGATTTCTACAAATAAGAAAACAGTTTAGGCTACATTTCCATTTATAAAAATTCACAATTTTACAAAAATATATAAAAAATTTTAATCAAATGAAAACTACAATTAAAAAAATTTACTTTACAAAAGTAAAATTCATGTTTAAAAATTAAGTTTGAACTTACGAATTCGTTCCTTCTGAATTCATACCGAAGAGAAGCAAAACGTTCAACTCCGAATGATCCAACAAATAGGAAGAGCTAAAAATAAATTAAACTTGTTAATAAATTGGAGATTTTCAGTACATGTAACACAAGTTAAAGCATAATGCAACATACACCCTTATTCAATTTTTAAGATATATATTGTATTTCCTTAAACAAAATAGATATAAAATAAAATAATTATAACAATACATCACTGCTAATTTGTTCATCACAGTGAAGTAGTATCTTTTTTGAGTGAATGTCATTAATTTAACTCTAGCATGCAATTATTCTTTAATAAATTGCTGAAATGGGGTTTAATTCTCCATTATCATCACAACTTTTTCAAAAAAAAGAACTGGAAGTTATAGACAAAAGTGTGTTTTACAGTCATTAGAAAATGAGCAATAAAATATTATACTAAAAATAAAAAATTTAATTTAAACACAGACTACAATTATTTCTTCACAATGAAACTTTTCTGATAACAAGAGAAAATATTCAACTAAAACATCAAACAAACAATCAACATTAAAATTTCTGGTTCATAGATATAATTAGAACAAAAAAATTCCTCTAGAATGATTTTCATACTTAAACAAAAAATTTTAACTAATAGAATTAAAAACCTACATTTAAATTTGGAATAAGCATCAGAGTTCTCACAAAAAAGTCAACAAATTTACAAAAGATCAAAAAAATGTATTCTAATTTTTTATTTAAGAAATGTCCCCAAAATGATGAAAACATATCAATAATTCCAAATATTAAAATTTCCTTGTATTAAGGAAAATAATGGAAAACTAAAGTATGCACACACTTGATATTAAAATGTGCTATTTCAGGGATGATACAAAAAAAATTAATTTTTATTGATAATTATTTTTAAATTAATCCTACTTACCAAAATATAAACAAGAATTAACAAATTAAAATAATCAGCATCACTTAAAGTCTGAAACAACACAAAAGCAATGGAAGTGTAACTATAGAAACAAATTCTTGTATTTTTTCAAGAAGCATATTAAAGTTTTATAATCCACCAAGTTTTGTATCACTAAAAAATATTTTCATCTTAAACATTATACAAATATGTGTGTATGTGCATGTGTTATGTTATACAAAAGTGAATAAAACAATTCAAACATGCTTTGCATTCAGAGGAAAATATTGAATATTCTCTCACTTTACTCTTGGAAACATTTGATAAATTCTATCGAATTAAGTTCATAACAGTTTCCTTAACTAAAATTTCTGCAAATTGCAAAATTAAACTGCTATTGTTTAATTTTCAACACAAGTTTTAAATTACATCTTTTTCTAATTTATTATAGATTTAAGGGAAGTAAATATAAAATACTAGCATGCCATTTAAACAAAAAAAAAGCACACTAAATACACAACTGACAAAAGTGATAGCAAAAAGGGGTTTTTTTCCTACTCTTCAAATATTTAAAAAAATATCTCCTGCAAGTACATGTATACATAAAAAAGACAATGTTTAAAGTAAATTACATAAATTATCATCCTACAAACTCTTTCCATGTGTTTTTCCCCACAGAAATCTTCATTGTAAATATAAAACAAAATTAGATCTTTATTACATTAAGTTTTATTCTTACATAGTAAAAACAAGGTACAGAATTAATTTTAAAAGGTATACTGCCATAATAATGTACATTTTGTTCAGCAAGAAAGAAGTCTTAAAAAACAATGCTTATAATAGCTTAAGTTAAAAAAAGTTTTAATCACTATGTTTCAGACATTTAAAGCAGTCATCCAAAAAATCAGCAACACCTTAATAACTTTTGGATAATAATTACAGTAGGATAAAATTTATATTGATAAATTAATTTAAACATAGTTAATTAACTTCTAAACAAATACATCACAGAATGACTTAATTTTCAGATTTAGACAGAATAATTTCAACAGCCAATGTTCTACATATTATTCAAACCGAATCATTAATTCCAAGGACACATTTGAGAAAAGTTGTTATTGGGCTAGAAACTTATTTTTTTATTACAAATGACGTGTACTGCTTTCTGCTTCTTAAAACTGTGCAATGAATGAACTGATAATTATGATTTATGAACTTGTGTATGGCATTTTAAGACTAAAATAACTTCTTTTTTTTGTTTTTGTTTTTTTTTGTTCAATCATAGCTTCAAAATTTAATATTTCTTGAATCCCCTCCCCATAGCAAGGAATTGTATAAAATATTAAACTTCAACATTTTTAGACATGATACCAAATACATAAAATGTTTAGCTGTTACAATGCATCTTTTGGTGCTAGTTTGATATCGGGGGTAATAGCGCCAAGTTGTTGTTTATGTTCGCCAAGATGAGCAATAACATTACAATATGGTTACCTTAACATTTTTATCATCTGTCAATGTGGCTGGTATATTAGAAATAACTTTTATTGGTTTTTTCCCGCTGTAACCCTATTAATTTCAGATGATTTCAATAAAAAATTTTGATTTCTGTAAAAATTTAACCATTTTCAGTGTAATTTTTCTATTGTTTGCGTCTTCTGTTTAATTCTCTGCTATTTTCGAATATGGATATTTCTTAAATGAGTGAGTACTAGAATATTTTTTTCTTAGAGGAATAAGTGTTGCTTTTAATTATCGATACAAATCGTTTATTTTCGTTTTATTTTAAGCTTTAATAATGTTTTTTTTACGTTCTTTATTTGATGAAATTCGTTGAAGGAACTTGCAGTGCAAGTTTCATATTGTAAGCTTCCACTACTTTGTAATTAGAATTCTTAATTAATTTTAACATACATTATGTAATTATTTTATTCATAATGCAATACAAAAATAGAATTATTACTATGTGTAATAATCATATAATATTCGTTATTTATGATTGTTTCTTTTAACATTTATTTATAAATATTATTACATATTTTGTTATTTATTTATAACTCTTTTTATTTATTTATAGCTATTCTTATGTTACTTATTTATAATTATGTAATACGAGTAATCTTATGCATTTTTATTTTTACAATTTGATGATTATTCTTTGTTATAATTACTGTTAAATTATATTATATGATTATTATTTCTAATAACTGTGTTATTAAATCGTACTATATGAATATTATATATAATTACGATAAAAAAATATAAGATTATTATATGCTGCTTTATAATACTATTACTACATGTTACTTTTTATTACATATTATTGATATTCTTTATTGATTGATCTAGGTTATTCTCAATCGCTTCCTATATCCTTTATTTGAAATACATTTCAATGTATTTCAAAACAATTCTTTAAAATTATTGTGTATCATCAAATTACTGCTATGCTGCCATATTGGATTCCAATCCAGCAACAAGAAGCGCTGCTTGGTGTGATCTTTATCACCCCAAGCAGCACTTGGCGCTATTACCCCTGATATCAAATTAGTTCCCATCTTTTTATGTATAACTGTATTTAATAGTTCATAATTCTATTTTTTTTTATGCTTTTAGAGAGAATTGGAAAACAACTTGTATTGCTGGATGCAAGCAACTTCGAGAAAGGTTGAGTATAGCCTTTTTATTATTCAACTGAGACATTTATTTAGCATGGAACTCATTTTTAAACCAAAATAACTCAAAAACTCACAGAATTGTATGCCATTTTGAATTAGGTTTACTATAAGATTCAAAAATGGACTTCATGGTGGAAAAATTATGTGTCAGAAATTAGTAAATTAATCCATTGATACCAAAATTCGCACGTGGTTCCTTTTTAGCCATTAAAATTAATACCAATTGTGTAGAGCTGTGATGTGAAATGAGAGGGAAAACTTTTACAACTATAGTTATAAAGGCATAGAAGGAACTGGTGTTTTATTCAAACAGCAAGATTGTATATCCTAACTCAAATGGAAATCGGAATTGATATGTTTTTAAAAGAAATTAAAACTTCATTTTATTTTTGAATAAATTAAAGCTACATATTACACTATTAAAAACTGCATCTCACAAAAAAAATATCCTCATACAAAATCTTTAAAAAAAGCTATTAATAATGTACAAGTGTTAAACTAACCAAAATACCTCCTTTTATATTCAATATTTCTTGTTCAATGAGCAGTTAGTTGACGATCTTTCTTTCTACCAGAAGTAAGAAGGAAAGTTCCATGCCAAATACCTATTACCTAAAATGATTAAATTTCTGTAATTTTCATTCATATTTTTTTATTTTTACTATGCTTTTTACAAAATTGTACTTAAAAAAATTCCTCAAACCTACCCCAAATATTAAACAATTACCAAATTACTTTTAATACAAAATACTGAAATGGAATCACAATATTAAGTGACAATTTTTATTAATTATCATTAAAGTATCATATTGTCATCTAAAACAATCATGTATATGAAATTCCAGTTCAACTCTGAATGCTTTAAAATGAGAGGGGAAAAAAATTTTTGTTTTGACCCAAGTTGCTAAAAATGAAGACAACCCGATTCTCTGTATCTGTAATTCTTTAAATGATTAATTTCAGTCAATTCATTTTTATTAATTATAATTAAATTACCATATTGTCAACCAAAATAATCATGTATATAAAATTTCAGCTCAATTAAGCACTTTAAAATGTATTTTATTAACAATTGAAAATTTGAATAAGATATAGGGAGATCGCGAACTAATAGTAGGAATTAAAAGAAAATTAATAAGTTAAATCTATCTGAACAAAATGGAAACTTAAATAAGTACAAAAGGTTTATCTGCAAAATAATTAGATTGGAATAAAATTTATAAAGTATAACTTACTATTCCTCACAAATTTATTAAACACCATAATTCTTTCTATACAATTCAGGGGCATAGCTACCTCCATATCAATGAAACAGGACCCTCTCCCCAAGTTTCAGGGTTCCCCAAAATGTGCAAAAAAAAAAATTGCATAATGTTAAAAAACCCCAAAAAGGACCCCGCCCAAGGAATTTTGAAACAGGACCCACTCAGGACTAACTACGCCAATGATACAAATAAACTATTTTGTACCTTCCAGATGTTCTAAGCTCTTTCATAAGCATTAAAAACAATTACTTAAAAGAGAAAAAAAGATTGGCTTAACCAACATTAACATTTAAAATTCTACAAAAACCATAGAACTAATTTGATATTGGTAGATACGTCAGAGATTTTCCCCACCAAATAGTTCAAAAATTTCCCCAAGTTGGGACGATAATTTTATGCTTCAATAATATTGGCCTTGCCGCCAAAGATCTTTTTGGTGCAATTTCAAAATCACACCAAAAACAAGTAGCATACTGATATCAAATTAGTTTCCAACTGAGATATGGATCCAGAGATTGCTACAGAAAAAAAAAATAATTAAATTCTAAATACATTATAACATAAAGCATGCAACTACCTCAAAAAACAATTTGATTTTAGAAATATGTTGAATAATCAATAGTTATTTAAAAATATATTAATATCTTACAATATTTTCTCTCAAGTGCAGAAACTATATTGAATAAACTTTCACTGCACAGGACAAAGAATGACCAAATTTATCACACTAATTTCTTGACTGAAAAATTATAACCATTTATCTAACACATACAATGAAAACTGGACTATTTTTGTACATTGTAGTCTTTTATATGTTAAACGACTGGAACTCAACAGCCCTATTTTAAATTCATCCATTTTTCTTACAATGAAAATTCAAAATACCCATTACAATTTATGTTTTACTTAAGACAAAATATTTTTAATTTATTTGTCTTGAACAATGAAAAGAAACACCTGCGGTTTTTTTAATTATTATTATGTTGATAACTTAAATATTTCATAATTGAAAAAAAAAATGTAAACTTTTTAGAAAAATATTTCATTTTTTACCAATAATTCAAAGAAAAAAAAAACCCAAGGTGTAAAATCCTTTGCGTTTAAATCTGTGGAAAAATTGTAAAAAACATTTAAATCACAAGGAGAAATATAAAAACAATGGCAAAAGAATTTTATTTACTCGAAAAATTATGAACACTGTTTAACAAATTTCAGTAGGTTATAAACGTACGATATATCCATGTATTAAAAATATTTGTAATGACTTCCACGAAGTTCAAACGAAAATAAATGATTTTGATATTTTGTGTCACATGTCTCCTTGTGACTTATAGTAAGTTCATGTTCAACAATTGAAAACTTAAAATGCTTAGCTGAAAACGCAAAACATGCAAGCATTAAAATAAAAAGGAGACACAAACCAGAAAAGGTAATCCAAATCGAAATGAACGTTTTTTGGTCAATTTCTTAAAACGTTCTACAGTACTGGAGAAAAACCTAAATTGCATCCTTGAAGCTCTTCACAATTTTCACATGCACCACCCGTAATGATGAATGCAAATAAACAAAATGAATTTTAATTAGCTTTTAGATACATATATAAATACATACAAGTAATCAACTAACATCCATCGTAAACATTACCCAACTGCGTTCAGTTCATTCGTCTGCCGGCTG
>BMAV01002826.1:461890-507836 GCA_019973955.1 Trichonephila inaurata madagascariensis
TTCACTTAGATTAGAATACATATATAAAATTGTTTTAAGGGCATTTTGACAAAAAAAATTTATTTAAATACAATATTTTGGTAAAAAATTAACTTAGAATAATCTTTTTTCAAAATGTTCTCCTTTTGTGAAAAATGCCCTTAAAACAATTTTATATATGTATTCTAATCTAAGTGAAACTAAATATCATGAAAATTATCCATTTATGCGCTTTTTTAAAATCACGGTTCTGAACGTAGTCGGATACCTTAAAGTCGGACGAATATGGTGGCCACGCCATACGCGCAATCCCTTCACTCTCCAGGTAGTCATTGACGATGTCAGCTCTATGGGAACGTGCGTTATCGTCCATTAAAACAAAAGTAGGGCCAACTGCTGCAGCGTACAATCTCACAATGGGTTCTAGGACTTCATCTCGATACCAGACAGCCGACACAGAACCTCGTTTAAAGATGTGCAGGTCGGTGCAGTATCCTAATGAAATCCCTGCCCACACCATAATGCTTCCGCCTCGGAATGCGTGATGTTCGGTGATGTTTTGGGGCTGATTGCGTGTTCCTTGTTTACGCCATATCCTTATACGCTTGTCATCTGGCTCCAGAGCAAATCTTGACTCATCAGTAAACATGACATTGCCCCAGTCAGACAGTCCAATTGCCATGTTCCCGGCACCACTTTAATCGTGCCCCTCTTCATTGGACGAATAGAGGAACACAAACTCGAGGTACCCGGGCATACAGTCTATTCATATGTAATCTTCGGCGTACAGTAGCTGCAGATATAGCCTTACCAATGGACGCTGTAACCATAGATGTCACACGTGTGGAGGTCGCTCTGCGATTCCGCTTGGCTACAATAGCAATATATCGATCTTCCGCGGGGATTGTAACCCTTGGGTGACCACCTACGGGCCTTCGGACAACTGTCTGTGTGGTTTGGAATTGTTTCCATAAAAGTGAAATTACAGAACGATGAGCGCCGAAGAAAAGAGCAACATCTGTGATCGACTGTCCTGCTTCAATGCGTCCCACGGCACGCCAGTGCTCAGAATCTTCCATTCGTTTTCTGGAAGTCATAGAAATACGTGTCTTGAAAACAAATTCTATGAAAGTTTTAAACACCTTCTATCAGCACTTACAATCAACTTCTGTAACCCTTCATAAAGCTGGCTTCTTATAAGACTGCCCTTTTTGCATATTTCTTGACATGAAAGCACGATTGGCTGTTACCTAACATATTTGGATTTTTCCATCTACCTCTGCAGGGAATTGCATCCTCATCAATTCTGATTGGCTATATTACCAACTTATTTGAATATCTTTGTTCACTATGTAAATAAGGGATTATCTACATGCGAGACGCCCTTTCCCAGAGAATACAAAATAGTAAAAGAAAAAAAAGAGGAATAACAAAGAGGGAAACATAAAAAAAAATACAACAATTTGAAAATTAATGATTGAAATCGAACAAAAATTATACATTTTATTAACATAATTATAAAACGTGGCTTTTAAAAGATGTTGTAGCGGTGGTATCTACATAAATAACAGTAACAGCCTCCGGACAGAGGTGATCCCTTTTGTCTAGTGGAATGTTACGTGCTTACGAATCCATAGGTCGCGGGCTCTGTCCTCCGGATATGCCCCACTTCAAAGTAAATACACGCAAGTAATTTTTTAAAAAATATTTCTTTTTAATAATAAATATTAAATATTCTGAAACCACAGCTTTTCGCAACCTATCAAGCCGATTAGTGATTTTCATTAAAAAAAAAAAAAAGATGCCCTAAGTTTTCTTTCTCGGACTTCTTAAATGTATTATATCATTTATATTAGAAAATATGTTCCCTGTTACATTCACCTGTAAAAACTAAAGTAAATAAATGAATGTGAAATACTTTCTCATGAGACTTGATCCTAGTTGCGGAATCAGGTGTCGTCTTTTTCACTTGATTATGGTTAAAAATTATGCAGTCCAGGGCCAGAAGCCTTAATGTTGCTTCTAAGTTTGACAATAATAAACAATTATTCAATCTAGTTGCTAAGAAAACCCCCGAATCTAAAACTCTAAAATGCGGAAAACTACTAGTATAAAATTCAATAATGCTCAAATTGAAGTGAAAGACAGTAAACTTCTTAGTAAATTTATCTCTTTGGTCAGTACGTTATGTCAATAGAATTTTCGTGAACTGAAATATTGCACAATTTTACTCCTACTCTAATACTCTGCAAAATTAATGGATTTTGTTGATTTCATGTATATCCTAGGTGATAATTTTTATGGACATTATAAAAATCGTAACAAGAACGCAGCCTTGAAATTACAAATTATACTATTAAATTATCGATTTCAATAAGGTAATAGAAAAGAAATAAATAACAGCAACAGATTTAAGCAGAGCCATATGTCCTTAAAGAATAACACAAATATAATGGTAATTAGTTCTAACTTTTAATATAGAAAAAAAATTCTGTATAATAAATATTCTCTATAACTTAGTACAGAGCCCGTCTATTCTGAGATATCTTAACAAAAGTTTACTTTCAAAAATTTTTTCTTACCAAAGTTCAATCTAAATCGAACATTGTACTGAGTTAATAAGAGCACGTATATAGTATTTATGAGAAAAATTTCTCCATCGAGCCTTTATATTCGGAGACACATGGAATAAAATATATTAAAAAAATTCATTTTAATAAAATCATTACTTCAGGGAGATACTAATATAACTAATATATATATCAACGTTAAAATCATTTATTTCAAAACTCATCGTAAAAATTTGTATAAATTTATGTATATTTATTGGTATTTAATTTTCTAATGCAATGAATAGAAAGTTCCTTTTGCATATGAATCTTTAATTATGACAGTTGAATAGATTAAATTATTTTACTTCAGTAATGTAGCTAATAATGATATACCTTGTTTTAGAAAATTTATAAAATTCTTGGTACTCTTTTATCTTTAGTAAATAATGTATAAATTAAATTTTTATCAAAGATAGGAGAGATTATCATATGCATAGATAAACATACTTTCAAATAATGCTTTGCTCTGCGAGATATTCAAATTTTAATTTCATTTTTTCAATAGAAAATATGTTATAAACATTGACTATTTTTGATATTTCAGAAAATTATTTGAAATATATATATATGGGTAGATTTAAAAAAAAAAAAAAAAGGATACATTTCATTACAATAACTCGAAACTTAAACATTTCGAAATGTGAAAGATACTTTTATAGGTTTTTAATCGAATCATCCACAAATAGAGTGTTTTTAATATATTTTATCTATATAACTACTGCAGGTTACGCTAAGAGCACTTGGAATAGAGCCAACTTCCAGGAAAATAAAAAAGTTGATCGATAAAGGAACAACTAAGAAATCAAGTAAATATTAATTTAATATTTCTAAGCATTAATATTCTACGAATCACAAATAATACAATTCGTAATAACAGTTATATAAATTCTAAAAGATTCCGTATTTAATTTAAATCATTTATAATATTAAAGAGTTACGACGTTTATTTTTCTACATTTAGTTTTTATAGGCTCCTGAATTTCCTCATTTATTCACTTTTTCTGTGAATTTTTTCTTTTTTCAATTCTCACCTTTTTTTTTTTTATGTAGAATGATTTCTTCAATATATTAATAGCACATATTTTAGTACAAAAATCAGAATTCTAAGATTATGAAAGACAATACTTCACAATACATCTTTGTTAAAATGAGGATTTAAATATTTATGAAACAAACAAAAAAAAAATAATCTTTTTTTTTTCAATCAAAAGAAACTATTCTCCATATACATTGACAATTGAATAATAGGAGCATCATTAAGAGCTCTCAGGACCCCTAACAGATATTCGTGCACTCGAAAAAAACACCCTTCTTCAAACCAATGTAACTTAGAAATAAAACAAAACAATAATTTGAAATTTTTACCACATGATAATCATATATATTTACATTATTTCTTAAATTTTCAGAGAATTTGAAAAAAAAATTTAAAAAGTTATAAAGAAATAAAAATTGGACAATTTTTCAAAAAAATGAAAATTAGTATTTTACACCACGCAAGATTTTGAAGTACAAAATTGATCAAAATTTACAAAATTAATTTTACTTGGTATAAAAATGTTTACTTTTGAAGTTATACTAACTTTTAAGAAATTTAGAGATAAAAGTATTTTTTAAATACAATTATAACGAAAATTTTAAAATTTTAAGAAAAAAATAAGTTAAACAATTCAAATAAAAAAATTCTATTAAATTTTTTTTTGACAATTGATGTAGAAGTTACGAAGGGTCTTATTCTGAACACGTGCATAAAATTTCAAATTGATATCATAAATAGTTTCTGAGAAATTCTGCACGCAAGCTAAAATTTTTTTGTTATGGGAAAAATGAAGTTAAAATAAGAAAGAGATAAGGTTTTCGTTTAAGTTTCACTACTTATTTCTCAATAACTTCGGAAGTTTTCACAGTATCAACACAATTTTGGTATCGAAATGCTCAGAAATATTGAGACTTTAACATATATATTTTTCAAAAAATTAAAAAATTGGCAATTTAAGAGTCCTGTGAGCTAATTTTGGGAGTATCCATAAATTCAAAAAATTTTGCTTATTTATTGCTTACTCCTATAGAGATGCTAAAATTTTTCATTTTTCGAAAATGAAACGTGCTTTTCAGGAAATCAATATTTCGGTTTTATTAAAGATAAATAAATTTGATTTATTGCTTATTCATGTCTCATTTTTTTAAAGTCATATGGGAATTATCCGGGATGGACCTTGTAATTATGAGCTTCAGTCATGTAATGAGGATGACACCTGAGCTGACATCCCCTTTTTTTTCAAACTTCCACCCCACGTCAAAGTGAGGACTTTTATTCTCGATAGATTAAAAGGGCATCAGCTTCTCTACACGGCGGTTCTTTAGTGATACCAGAATTGAAATCCATAACTCAACTGAAATAACGTGGCTACGAGCTGGCGACCATGTATACTCAATTACCCCAGCCACTCAATAAATATAGAATGCAGGATTATAGTGAAAGAATTATCAATTATATTTAATTTTTGATTCCGCTCAGAAATTAATAAAAAAAAATTTATTCCTATTGAGTGCATTAAAGTTGTTCACAATAGTCATTAAAAATACTCTGATAAGATTATTCCAAGTCCGTCATTGGCATGAATGCTTTCACGTTAACTTTTAAACAAAATTTAAATTTTTATTCTAATTGTCTATGTTATCTTTTTTAAGAATAACAAATTAAAAACATTTTTGTCACTGTTTTACATAGTTATAAATGAAATTAAACGCGATTGGCATCCGTTTATTTCAATTAAATTCAAGTCTTGGCAACGTTAATAAACAATCAATCAATCGATTCTATCTTTCAACAAATGCCCCTGAGCTTTTCAGCTCCCTCTAGAAAAGGGTGAAGCGCGTATTGGGTACGAAAACTCACAGTCAGGCTAGAGATATACATATATACATTTTATTTACAAGAACATCTAAAAAACCATCTTCCATACAGACCACGTTTTTTGCCTTCTGCTTTCAGCCCGGCACGCTCAAAAACTGGTCCTCTCGCATGTCCCTCTCTAGAGGAGTCTATTCGGAACATTAGGGGAAAGGCATATTGAGCAGCCCTTCTCCCCTACAATCTCAGGCAGTACACCATCCGCTTTCCGATTACGACATCATGTGTTGTCATAATAATAATCGTTACAAGGGGTCTGCAACTTTTTAGCTGTGGCGTGCTAAGCCAATCTACCAATATGAATCAGTGTGACACAAAAGATATTTTTGAAACAATTCGATTCTCGTGGTAATGCATGCAGAATTGGATAGAATAAAGGTAAATAATTTAGATATTTACAGTTTTAGTATACATTAATTTTGAAACATTTAGAGATATTTCTTTAAAAAAAAAAAAAAAAATGAACAGCATAAATTATAACTGTTTCCTCAACAAAAGTAAAAAATTAAAATTGTGCATATATTATGTATTTTTTAAAAATATGTTTACTAATATAAGAAATAGAGAGAGCATAATATAAGTATTTCCCTTCATTAAAGTAAAATAAGATAAATAAAAATTTTATGCGAACTTATTGCTTACACCACTCTACTTTTATATCGCAAAATCAGGGGTATAATATGTGACTTTCGATTTGACACGATTCTGAGCATTCAGCTGTTAAATAATATCTTAACGTACTCGAAATATTTTTCGTATGAGGAAAGAATTGTTCCCATAGATATGTAGCACCAAAAGTGGAAAGCAGAGTACATGCAGCTTTCTCTCTTCACACAAACAATTAAACCTCTCTCCGGCAATAAAAAATATTCAATAATTTACAAAATAGCTGTATATTTATCTTTAGAGTTATCTTTCAGATTTTTTCACAAATCCGCAAATGTCCATAATTCTGAAGATGTTTCTCAAATAAGGGGATTTACAAATTAATCAACTTCCAATCTCTCAAAAATTGACAAATTTGTAGATAGTGCAGCGTGGCACAAAGAATTGTACCGCGTGCTACATGTAGCACGCGTGCCATAGGTTGCCAATCCCCTGCTGTAGAAAGTGATATCCACATTAGAATTTTATAATCTATAGCAATGTGCTCCCCCAGCCTTTTATCGCAGCGGACAGGTCAACGTATGATAATTTTGTCATGGCCCTGTTTATATATTAGATTTTGCTTTGATTTGGTAACTTAAATTTAGTTGTATTTAAATATGCCTTCAGATTGAAATACAGTTATACCAAAAAATAATTATAAAGTGATTTCCATGTAAAGTCGCACAAACCCAAGAGAAATATACTACAGTAAATAAAATGAAAAAATGTTCCTTGGGCGAACCGGTACCATTTGATCCACGAACCAATACCGGTCTGCGGCCAAGGAGTTGGGGACCACTGATCTATAGTATCAGTGCCGGCTCTAGCAGTTTTGCCGCCCCAGACAAGAAAGGAAAATGCCGCCTCTCTCTTCACTAAAGCAAAACATTATAATTAAAAAAGATAAATTGTTCACATAGATACACACCTATAAAACTTGAATAAATCTTGCGAATAAAAAGGCAGCATAACAATATTATATATATAATTTTAAGTCAAATACACACAAAATAATTCGAAATTAAGGACATCATGTTACCTGTTATTAATTCGAACGAGTAGGAATCGCCCATTTCAGCATGCCAATTTCTTTAAAAAAGAGTTTACTGATAGTGGGGATCATAAACGTTTACTTTAACTTATAGTAACTACACTCAAGACTAAAATAAAACTTCTGTGACTCTTTATCTACAAAGAACTCTTATTGTCCCTGTCCCCTTTTGGATAGTTGACGCCGGACGTCGTATGGGTGAAAGGAATGTCCGTTGTGTCCATACTCCGGATGGGGGAAATTACGTGTGAAAGATGTGTAAACATATCCAATTTCATGATTTAACATATACTCCAGCCTCAAACCTTTCAAGTTTCAATATGAAAAAAAACCGGCATTAAATATACAGAGTACAAAATAAGGAAATAAGATACGTTAAATGAAATACCAAATTCACACCCAATAGTATTTCAGAAAATATATCAAATTTTTTTGTCAAATTCAATCCAAATGCCGCCTTTAGAATTTGCTGCCCCGGGCAGAGGTCCGGCCCTAGAGCCGCCCCTGATAGTATATGTGAGTTAGCTAAGAACAAACTACCTAACTTTGAACCACGTTCAAATGACAAATAAAACCCAGATTGTACCCTTTATCTTCTAACTTCCACATCATTCCGAGATGAAACGCAGTTTTATTATTAGTTAATATTACTTCTCAATATTGTCTTCAGTTAAAGTAGGTCTCGAATTTACCATGTTACCCAGCTTTAGCTTTGTTCATTGAATTTTCATGTTCAGGGTGGTCCCGAATTCATGGTACAAACTTTAAGGGTAGATACAGGACATAGTAATGTGTGTATGTAACAATCATTTATTGTATAGGAATTTATAGGCGCAAGTGATGTGGTTAGGCGCAAACAGGGAAAATAAAAGAAAAGAGTAGAATGGGCTTATCGGTTGGTTGCGTTGCCGGTAAGGGGCAGTAGATGTATAGCCACCGTTCAACATGATGCATCTCAGCAGAGGAAAGCACCATTCGCAATTGTGCTGACGTCTACGATAGGAAACTTTACGTATGCTGAAAATGCAGACATGCATTACATGTGCCGCCGCGCAA
Organism: Trichonephila inaurata madagascariensis; assembly: GCA_019973955.1. Taxonomy (NCBI): domain Eukaryota; kingdom Metazoa; phylum Arthropoda; class Arachnida; order Araneae; family Nephilidae; genus Trichonephila; species Trichonephila inaurata. The sequence goes on from BMAV01002826.1 coordinate 470,151, forward strand.
AAATGGTAACGGCAGAGCTGCACTATGAATATATCGCGCACAGTTTCCTGATCGACGAATGCCGGATCACAGAATTTTTTAGCGGTTACACCGTCAACTTCGTGAAACACGTTTGTTCCATGTCACCAGACATGATGCTGGTCAACCAAGAGCTGTACGCAATCCAAGCCTGGAAGAAAGTATCTTGAACGTTGTGGCTGATAGACACGAGTTAAGTACAAGAGCTGTTGCTCATCACCTAAGTGTGAGTCATCAGACCGTTTGTAGAGAGTTAAGTGAAAATATCGCTTGCACACTTTCTATTTTCAGGGAGTACAAGCTTTGAATCCAGAAGACTATCTTCTGTTGCCAATGGGTGGTACAGCAATATGCGCTGCAGCTGGACTTTATGGCTCATGCGCTGAACAGTTATTGTAAACATTACACTTGTCAACGACGCTTTCAATAAACACACTTTGTCTTTCGTCTCTTATTGTGTTTATATGCCTCACTTACGCCCATACATTCCTATACAATAAAAGATAGTTACACACAATGTCCTGTACCTACCCTTAAAGTTTGTACCATGAATTCGGGACCACCCTGTATAATGTACATATTCCTGCAATAATTTTTTTTTTTTTGTGAAATTAGAAAAATTTTTGCAAGTACAAAGTCTCTAATAAAAGAAAATAACTCGATTTGTTTGCAAATTTAGTACAACGTTCTTTGTTCAGAAGAATTTTTACTCATAAAATACCACTTTTTTCTCTAGTAATAAATGCAAGCCTAGCAATAAAGAATTTGATTAATGAAAAAATTCAGAATATGAATGTAAAATTTCAAAATAAATCTTTGCAGGACTGTTAGTTTCCTGGCTTGTATTTTTACGGAACAGTTTTGACAAATGCAACACAAAAAATATTTTCATTTTTTTTCTCCTCCAAAATACTCTTAGACTTTAATTTTAAATCTGATGTATCTCCTGGACTAAGTGCGTTAAAAAATGAAATATAGAATCTTTATTAAGTGTTTCAAGATAGGGAGTTGCCGTAGTAGCCGAGTGGTCATGAACGGTAATGTTTCTGCCGAGTTGTGCGCCTTTGGAAACCCGCCATGAAGCGCGGCTAAGCACATTAAGTCTTTAGAAACTTCACATTAATGTAGTGTGGAGATTTGGATTTCAGTTCAGGTATTCTCACGATTCAAAATTACGAAGCTCGTCGCCGGTAGCCTTCGTGTAGCTTCAAAGTGTGATTGATGTTAAAAAGAAAACTCAAAATATGATTCTACAAAGGAATTGTTAGCTGTTAGGTACTTTTGATACATTGGAGGTTTTCATGTATGGCTGAAAAATTTTAAATACTCACTCCTCCTCCTTTTATGAAAAAACTCTTTTTAAACCATTTGATGTATGCACTCTTTACCAGGAATAAAATTCTTTTTAGCTTTCTTGTGAATAAAAAAAGAATTGAAAAGCCAAGGATCAATTAACAAAATTTGCAGTTTGATTCTAATATATTGGAAAATGAAAAAATTCAAATTAAATCTGCATATTTTTGTTTGTTTACTAAAAGATGGCAGATTTCAAATTCCATATTGAAGATTTTTTTTATGCTCCTAGAATGTTCGCATTTAAGAATAAATTTTGATAACTTAATTTTTTTTTTTATTAAACAAAAACAATTTAATCATACAAGTTTAATCCTGAAATTCCCCGGAATTTGTATTAATTTACCTCTGTAGAATCTTTTATCTAAAAGAGAAACACTGATTAATCTTTTGTTCCAGATAAATACTACAAATTTGCTGTAGGGCCTGAGTTCGGATCCCGGAGAAGACATGGATGTTTGTATTGTAATAATTCATGACTTTAAATTCCTTCCTTCCTTTGTAATGTGTGCTTCATTCTTACTTCTGTAAGCCCCCCATGTGATACTTTGTGGTGCACAGGGATTTATAAATGTTCTCAATAAATAAATTTAAAAAAAATACTACAAAAATATAATTAACACAGTTAAAAATTAACACACTACAGAGAGTTTACATCTAATATATAATTTCAAGCATAGTCTAAGCCTAAGAAAACAATGTCTCATTTTCATATTTGATCAATTTAATTTTGAATAATAAAAAGACAAATGTACTGAATATATTCAAAATAGATTCTGAATATATTCAAAAGACACATTTCATTCAAAGCTTAAAAGTAAAAATTGGATAACATTGTACAATTTTTACAGATTAAAAGGTATTAGAAATAATTACCTTAAGGATATTTATAAATTTTCACCAAAATATGACAATAATATCTCAGATTTTAAAAAAAATATAATTATTTCATCTAGATGAAATATCAAGACAGGACTATGAAAAAATGATGTTATTTATTATTAATGACATAGATTCAGATGAGCAAATGGAAAAATCATTTGAAGAATTTGATATTGGTAAAAAAGGTGCTATTTCAATTGAAGAATTGAAAATAATAGCCCACAAATTGGAATTTGATATAGTAGATCAAGAACTAGAGGTATAACTTTTAAAATAAAAATTGTGCATATTTTTTAATTAATATAGCATTATAATTACAGAATGAATTCTTAGCAATGGAATTAGTCATCGTGAATCAAGGATTTGAATATATTTAGAATGGATGCAAGTTGAGAAAAGTGATTGGCACTAAAAAAAGCATAGTTTTCTTTTTAAAAAAAACCTTCCTCATGGCCAATTAAAAAAAAAAACAATGTCAAACATTTTTTTTTTTTTTTAAATTAAGCTCTCAGAATTATAACAATGTTACAGAGATATAATAGTAATCTTCCAACAAATTTTCAAACTGTAATTTTAGTTGGATAATCAGCTCCATCTTTCAAAACACTTCATCATAATTTAGTGACTTTAAAATGTTTCTCTTGCTTGTACGATTTTTATATTTAATGCTGGCAACTTCTGGAAGAAATAATCTACAATTTAGGGTAGGAAAATTAATTTTAAGTTATCACAAGGAATTTTTCTAATTTTCAAGTCTTTTTATAAACTTTTATATTTTTTTTTGTAGTTTTCAAACTTTAGACTATACTATTTTTTAAATCTTTGATAAACATATTAACATTATTTGATGCAAAAATATAAAATGTTATGTATTAAACTCAAACTCAGTGGTGCAACAGCCCATGAGGACCAGGGCCTACTGAGCCCCTCCCAGTATACGTGACCATTGGGTGCTGAGGTGCATGAGCAGATGTCTCAATCAAGTGGTCAGTCTGAAGCGAGATTCCCAGTGTTTGTTCCGAAGCAAGCTTGGTACTCATTTATCAACCCATTGCAGTAGGGATGAAAGGCTGAGTCGACTTAGCCTAGCCCGGGAATAGAACTCGGACCTGTGGTGCGGAAGTGCAAAACGATACAACTCAACCATTGGGCCTTCTGTTATGTATTAGGAATATGTAGTTTATTAAAAACAGATGAATATCTGAGTAATGCCTAAGAAAACTTGCTAAAATTTAAAAATAAACATTAAATATTTCTACAAAAGATTTTCACACTGGACATTATTATCGACAAATGTTATAAAAATTTGAAGAAAAAAACTATAGCTATTTTACTGATCTTTGAATGATATGCAAAACTCTACATAAAGGGAATAATAATCATTTTATATTTACAGGAAATGATGCAAATTGCTGATAATAACAAAGATAACAATGTGTCAAAAAAAGAATTCATGGAAATAGCACGTAAAATATTTTAATTAGTTTCAATTGATATATGTAGTCAGTGTCAACAATAAAAGAATTTGTGTCCAAAATAAAAGATTAATTATTAAAAATCCATTAAATCTTTCATAACAATTTTATTTTCCCATTTTTTTTTCTGAACTTTTGTTTGCAAACAATTGTACTTCACATTTTTAAAACAACAATGAAATATTTTAGCACATGAAATTGCACATATTATTCAAATGTTATAAAGAATAGTGCAAGCTTAATGAAAGCTATTATGTTTCACAATTCAAACTATTATGTTCCTAAACCAATTCAATTGAATGACAAAAGTTAACAGCATCACTATGTATAAAACACTGCATAAAAATTTCTATAATTCTAATATTTGGAAAAAATGGATATCATGAAATTTCAGTAAATGTTTAAAAATTGAATGTCCATGCATTAAAAACATACTTTGGAAGATTATGTGAATCGATACAAAAGTTTTATTAATAAAATTCATAAAAAGAAATATAGCCAGTAATTTAAATATTTTCAACACAACAAAGGAAAAAAAATACATACAAGGAATAGTTATAAATTCTAAGATCTCCAAATAAGATATATGTGATAAGAGTAAATTTGTAATTAGTGTTCAAAATGGAAAATATTAATTAGTTTAATACAATGTTGAATATATAAATTAACTGCAAAATAGTAACAAAAAAAATCATAAAAACTTTTCAGAAAGATCACTGAAGCCAAGAACTTTTTCCAAACGATAAATTAAGTCAGAAACAAAATTTTGGCAACAAGTATCACATATAAATCTATATAAGAAATACATATTTAAAATAATTCTCTTTATTTATACAACTAGAATTTATTAAAAATTATGACACTAATGGAAGTTTAAATGCATTTTTTATGAGAACTCATACATGCATTAATATTATTACAAGTATCCAAAATATGGCTGTTTTAAATCATATTGAAAACGGGATTAAACAAACATTTATATGAGGTCAAATAATTCTTGATACACCTAATATAAGCTTAAATAAAAGATACACATTAAAGCAGAAAGATTAACTATCATTATCTGTATAAATTTCAAATTATTTTAATTTTCAAATAATTTTTAACAAATAAATGATTGATAGATATCATTAAAAAGCAATTCCTTTACAATTATTTTTAAAACCATTATAATTAAATTCATGCTTATTCTTCCCCATACTCTAAAATATGTAATGTTTCTTTTAAAAAATTCAGTTAAAAATAATTTTCAAAATAATCCTCCTCCACACAAATTACACTTCAACAAGATTAAAAGATAATATTTATTGACAAGAAAACAATGGTTGCATCTATTTAATACATGGAGAAATGGATTTAAAAAACTTTAATAGTCAGAAAAAATAAGATTAATAAATTCACGAGAAAACATATTGTAGGTATACAAAAAGAAACAATGATAAAATACATCTTTATATGTTCTTAGCTGATTGCCAGGTAAATATGAGTGAATGCAAATAGTATCAATCATATAAGAAAGAAAAAAATGTATACATTTGTATATTCAGAGGCGAATAATTAATATTTTGCTTTAATGATTGCAAAGATTACTTGTTTCTGTCCAAAATTACTTGTTTTTAACATACAAAAAAATAAATGCTCTTAACACATAGCAATGGTATTTTACAATAATTTGTTCATTAAGTAAATTCACAACCAACAATCATAAAATAATTTTAAGAACATCGATTTTCATCCGAGTACACAAGACAAGAGAAAGCTTTAAAACTTCACAAAGTACTAGAGAAGCATAAAATACATATTTAAAAAAATGCAATACGACATTTTCTTTTTAAAAAATTGAATTTTAATTCTAAAACTTTCTTGACATACAAAGATAATGTTTAAACATGTATCAAAAATTTTCTACCATAAAAAAGTGCTATATATTTTCTTTTATAAAGCTATTTTGAAAATTATTGCAATTATTAAGCCATAAAAAATAGTGAAAATGGACAGTACTATTTAAAGACATGGAATTGAGTATGGCACTCATTAATAAAATGAAATGTACATTCACTTCAAGTGTTCTTTTTCAGAGAAAAGAACAAAACAGTTTTAAATGTTTTAATTAAACAAAAATGAATATGAATAATTTCAAATTCAAATACAAATCACATTCTTAATTTCACATAAACATTTTACATCATACAATTATTTATTAAAAATTTCTAACTAAAAGATAAAGTTAGTTATCACTTTTGTCATATTATGCAATTTTAATTGGTACAAATGAAAAATGATTAAAATTTTAGTAAATGTTCTTTCAAATAATTTTCATTTCTGTGCAAAGTGACTTTATTTACAGCTTTACATCATACATACACATTTCTATACAATTTAATACTTTTAGGTTTAAATAAACTTTTTCACAGATTATACAAACTAAAAATAAAGTACAGAACACCAGCAAATTGAAGGAGTGATATACACTATTAACAATAGAAGAACTCCTTTACACCAAGATACAAAATATCTACAATTGTATTTTGTATATATACAAATGTATAAACATTCTACAAAAATAAACCCATACAAATGTACGAAGAACTAGACCCATGATAAACATGGCATTGGCTTTGGGCTAGCTACAAGTTAACAAAAGCACCAACAATGCAGCATCTTAAATAGTTCTGAAACCTAATCAAACTCAAAACTATGTTCATAAAATTCTAATATCAAGCAATCTCTCCATATTCACAGGTAGTAGCCTTTTAAAATTTTTAACACAGTTCCATGAAGACTGCAAATCTAATGATATCCTCTATTCTTTAGTTATGGAATCAGTCAAGAATCCACAGGTTCTTGTGTTCATGGAAATTATAGAGGCACTGAAGAAAATCAGCTGAATTTTTTCCATCAAACACAAAAATTTACTTTCACCTTTGGTACTCTTTCAAAGGTTTTACTATTCTCTCTGAAATTAAAGTAAAAAAGAAAAAAAAGTTAATGACAATGAATAGAATGTTTTAGTTTTAAAAATAATCAAATGGTAATCTATGTTCTAGAGAGTTTCATAAGCTTATGCAACTCACAAAAACATTCAAAATAATAACAAAAACATTAATAAATAGAAACCTGAAAAATCACATTATAAAAATTGAAAAATAATAGAAATGTTTTTTATTTAATATGCCCAAAACTTTCCAATTTTTCCAATTTTTATTTTAAAAAAAAAAAAAAAAAAATGAAAATATCTATGATAATAAGAAAAATTCATTAATAAGAAAATGCATTTATTTAATAAAAGTAATTGAGTGATATTAGCTACATATAAGTTAAAATAAATTTACCTTTCACTAATTCCGGATTTTCTATTTCGAGCTAGTGAATATATTTTTTAAACTACATAAAACTTATGAATATCTTTTCAAATAAATAGGTTTCTTGTGTGTGTAAAACCATCCATATACCATCAAAAATTTCTCCACAAACATTAATAGTACATAGATTACCAAATACCATATTTACTCGAATCTAAGCAGCACTCCAAATTCTCAACAAGTCTTTGTAGAAAATGAAAAATAGAACAATTAAAGGTTGTAAATTATTTTACACTAATTACCCCATCCAATGCAATTTTTTTAATTCGATTCTAAGTCGCAACCAATTTTCAATAGCTTTAATATTGAGGAAAAAAATGCGGCTTAGATTTGAGTAAATATGGTAGAAAAATTTATTACATGCATACATAATTCTAGATACTTTTATACAATAATCATCTTAAATCGTAATTAAACGGAAAAAATAATAAAAAAGAAGGAATAGCACAACTACAGACTTACCATTATAAACTTTCAAGATGGCTTCACAAACAAATTTATATTGACTCTAAAATATGAATAAAATTGTTATAAGTGAAAAGCATTAACAATAATCTTTAAAACAAATTACAATCTTTAGCCATCTTATTTTTAAATCTTTTAATTTTAATTGTAAACTTAACAAATATAATAAAGATTCAAAACTTTAGAATGATTAAAATTTATATATTAATATGGCTTACTTTAACTTTATAGATCAAGTTCAGTCCAATTTATCCCTCACTTATGATACAATGAATAAATCAAGCTAATTCATTTAGGAACAGTAACATAAGGCGAAAAAGATATTTAATATATATAAATATAGCGCTATTACATCTTTAATCTTTGAAAATTCTGTTTCCACTTGAAAGTATAATAAAAAATCTTGAAACTATAATTTAATCTTTTCACGTAATTAAATTAAGTTTTAATCATTATTAAAGTACTGTGAACGTAAAAACAAGTACATATGCAATGACCAGCAACATAAAAATCTGTCAATCTGAAGCAAAAATAAATAAAAAAAAACTTTTATAAAGTTTCCACCACAACATAGTGAAAAATAAAAAATAAAAAGTGCAACTGCCACTTACAGTCGTTTGAATTAACATCGCCCTTTGATCCCGCATTGCCTTCACAATATCTAGAGGATAGACAGGTTCATTGGCTTCAATAAGGCACATTGCAGTCTCCATTAGAATTAATACACCAGTACGACCAATACCAGCACTACAAAACATCAAAAGTATTATTCACAAAAATGTTTTAAAATAAAACATTATACTTAGATAAGTTTACCAGAAACGGATAAAAATTGCAATTTTTTTTCTAAAGCAGAACAAAATTAAATGAAATATTTTTAAGATTATAATAATCATCATATTTGAAATTATAACAATAATCATAATATTTAGTGTAGTTATGTAACAGAAAAATTATTTTTTTTTTAATTTAAAAATCTTGATAAATTTGAATGAAATTTGTTCTGAAAATATAACGTTCCACATGAACAATAAAATTAACCAAATAGATGAAAATTTTTTTTGAATAAGTAAGGAGAAAATGTATATAACAGTTAAAAATAAATTTAAGTAAATAATAAAATGACTGAAATCGCACATTTAAATAAAAGAAATTCTACACATTTTAAATAAACAAAAATATATCCTAAAATGGTTAAGCAAATATCAATTTTACAATGAGCTATTTCTTTAAAAACTGTTTTATTTCATTCACGTAAAAAAACTATATAACATTAAATTCAAAGGAATCTTCATAATTAAATGCTGTGCGATATTTTACCTGCAGTGGACTATTGCAGAATCAACCATGCCAACTCTATTCTGCCTAACCTGCATGACAAAGTCCAGAAAATCTGAAGCATCATCTGGAACTCCATGATCTGGCCAAGCTGTGTATTGCATGTGAGTAATATGCCTTTCTTCTTTATTCTGTTAAGCAATTAAATTTTTTTTTAAAATTCACAAATAGACAACATTAAAAAAAGTCCAACAAACACAAATACACTTTGATTTTTAAATTGCTCATTTTTTAAAAATAAATGTTACTGGTTCTGAAAATAATTTAAATAACCATGAAACATAGAAAAAATGAAATTTAATTGCACACAATACATGTCAGCCAATGTTTGCAAAAGTGCTTTTTTAATTAAATTAAATTATAAAAAAAATACTTTATTTTAAAAATTAAATGAATTTCTTTGCACATTTCACATAAAAATTTCCAACATAATAAAATCAATAAACTTAAAAACATCTATTAATGAAATGTTCACAGACCTCTGAATTTATTAACGTAAATTCTCTAAATGCAAATGATGAAGTCTCTTGTTCTCGTACACATGAAACATGAAGAAAACCAATTTCTAAAGATTCATACAGATTAGGCCAGTACTTGTGACATTTGGATCTCCCTCTTTCCATTAAAGTTGTAACCATTACTATTAAAGTTGACTGCTGTTCCCAAACCATCTATAAGACAAAATATCATTATTTAATAAACAAATCAGTTTATTATTACAAAAAAATTACAGTTAAGAAAACATATAAATAGAATAATCACAAACTTCCAAACACAAATATTTTTTATTATATAAATATTTAACTCGAAAAATAATAAAGACAATCAAACACATTTATAAAAAAAAAAGACATTTAAATTTTTCAAAAATAAAACAATAAATTTGCCCATTGCTTATCTATATATAAATTTAAATTTAATATAGCCAGAATTTTTTTTTTAAAATACAAATTTAAAATTTGTAAAAAAAAAAAAAATCTCATATGAGGTAAATATTTTGCACCACAAAACAAAATTACACTATCATATATTAAAAATTCATAAAGAATTCACACATAATAATTTTTAAAATGTAATCTCTTTCTTGCAAAATATTACACAGCAGAATTGGGATACGAGAAAAAATAAACTCAAAAGTAACTTACCAACCAGAAATCAAATGTGGTATTAGGCAGTGGTCCTTGAGTAGCAATATACCTGTTGACTATTCCAGAAGTAGGAATTTCCATCTACACAAAGTAAAAAAATAAGTAAAGCACAGAAGCATAGTAAAACAAGAAAAAAAATACAATAAAATAACTGATTGATGTAAACTTACATTCACATGACTTGCATTAATATAATCCCCATTTGAGCTACCAAGTAGAACAACTCTTGTGCTATCATCTAAAAAATAATAATAAATATTATTTTTAACAGTTATGTTGTATAGCTTAAATAATAAATTTAACTAAAAATTAATTAAATAAAATACCACTAAATATATGTTAATTACTCTATTATATATTCATGCATATAAAAAAGAATACCAATAAAAAATTCACAAATAAATTTCTAGTTTGTAAAACTAAGTATTTAAAGGCAATGTCTTAAAAACTTAATATTTATTTAATCAGAAGTACAGTTCTGTTAAAAATTGAGACAGCAATACTTACAAGGTGATATGTCTCGATATCTGTTTTTATTTAAATTTTCTGGTAACTTTGCTATATTCATTGTCATGCCAGGCTTTTTTCTGTACAATTGCTACAAAGAAAAAAAATATTTAATTAAAAATAATTCAATGTAAAACGTTATCAATATACATAATAGTATTTTTTTCATAATATATATATATTTTTAAAAAAAAATAAAAATTTGCATGAAAAAATAATGAAGTGTTGGATATTATAAATATAATTACTGTGAAAAGGCATGCTATGATATTTTATAAATACAATCAATTAAAAGCAGCTAAGATATTGCCACTTTATTTCTATGGTAAAGTATTTGTTTTTTAATTTACAATTATTAACTAATTAATTACAATAACAAGTTTTAATACTATTTTCGACAGCAAAAAATACTTACTTCAAATTGAGCTATGGTAGCACCACTCTCCAGTCCATCACTCAGTAATAACATAGACTCAGATAGGACATCTGAACGGGGAACTTTGGATGATACATGCCGAGCATCAGGAATATACTGAAAATCTGGCTCCTCCACATCTTCTCCAACATATACTATAAAAAAACATTTCTTTGTTAAAAACAATAAAATTTAATAGCATTTATATTTAGTTACAGTAATCCTTAACTTTTGAGGGTTAAAATAAAGATTCAGATGCCCTAAACTTTGAAACTAAAATTATAGCTTGCTTCATAACACTAAGCTATTCACATGTTTAGTAAATTAACTAAAAATTTACTTTACAAAGTTAGTTCTTTTCCATTCATTTATATGATTTCTATTTTGAACAAAGCCTTGAACTCTATCTTAAGAAATAATACAGGCTATAAAAAAATCCCAAACAAATTTGAATATGAGAAAATATGCACAAAACAATAAACACTCATAAAATGTTTAATGCATTAATTAAAAAATAATACTCAAACAAGAATTGTTTTATACAGATTTTTAAAGTAATAATACATTTTGAAAATATAAAACGCTTTTTTATCCAATGAAATTCATTCCTTTTCAAATTATGCCTAAATTTAAGTGTACAAGAAAAAAAAAGTTAAGGATGAAATATTTTTCAAAATAATATGGAAAAAATTCACAAAAAGTAAAAATTTGAAATTTTTATAATCAAATACCTTAAAAATTACTCCCTCCTCCATAACTAAATCAATTTTCAATAATTAAGAAGCAGTATAATTATTTAACTAAGTCTTACGATTATACACTGAGCAGTTAAAGAAAACTATAAAGTAATACTTTACCATTTGGTCGAACGGTTAGAAGTAACTCTGCAGGATGTCGTTCTCTAGATGCCCGAATGAGTTTCACAACCTAAATCAAAGTCATATACATATTATAGTTTTTACAATGAAAACTTAGAATAAAAAGAGTACAACAAAAAATAACATTATATAATGATTAGTATTTTTTTTTCTAGTAATAACACAAGAAAAATTTTAATGAAAAATTAATTTTGTGATTAACCACTTTTTAATAAAATTTAAATTCACATTGAAAATTTTTTTCAAAGCAAAGAATCTACAATTTATTAATCCAAAATACACTTAAATCAGTTTTTCAAAGGCTGCACAAAGTTGCTTGCAGAAGTTAGAGAGAAAAAAATTGCTATAAAAGTTATTTCAAACAGCGGGAGGAGAGGAAGTTATTTAACTCTAAAACACTCAATCCTTTAATGTAATTTAACGAGTTATTTCAATAGCTTTCCATATCGTCATATTTGGTTAAATATGTCTACATAAAAAATAAGAAAAATTCCACTTTTTTTTAATTTGTTTTTCCTCGACTGAATTTTAAATCCAAGAATAAACTACATCTCTACAATGGTTTTCTGATATAAAATTTAATTCAAAACACATTTAATGACTTTTTGAAAACATAAATCATATAAATGTCCTTTAAAAAAATAATTTAAGTTTTCCTCTTTTGAAATAAACATTCCTTTCTAACACACAGTGTGAATTTATCAGATATTTATTTATTTTACACCAATTGAATTACACAACTAATATAAGATAAACACAAATTTACTGCTATAATACCTGATCATGTGTTAAACCCGCAACATCTCTACCATTGATCATAAGCACTTGGTCACCTTCATTCAATCTAGGAATACAAGTATCTGCTGGAGTGTTTGGTGCAACTCTTGATACTAGAATAGGAAGATTCTGATCTGCTCCACCCTGTATCATAATAAAAAAGGTACAAGCATATGAAGAGATATGAAACAGCATGATAACAAAAAAGAATTGAGAAATTTCTAACAAGGAATAGATATCTCCATTAAAGATAAAAGCAAGATTGAGATAAAATAAAGATTATATGTTTTATAAGAGAAAATATCTATTTCGATTAAATAAATAATAAAAAATATAGTATTTTTTTTAAAAAAATCAAATACATATTTATAACAATTTTTAAGTAAGATAAATATGATTCCATAATTTCCACTTCAAGTTAAAAATTAGATTTGTAAAATTATACAAAAAATTACCGTCAATAGTCAAGTGTTTTAGAAATTTTGAAAATTAGCGATACATTACTAAAGCTCAGTTGAAATGGATACAAATATTTATATACTTCATAACTGACAGTTTTAATTTTATTTGATCAATTAAATTAAAATTTGCTATCAAACGTAAAGAGTTAAAAGTAAATTGCATTCAAGTATAGGGGGGGGGGCACTTTTTGATTTGATTATTTTTCTTCAGATTTGGCGATTTTTATCTGAATGTCATGGTCAGATATCGAATTCATTCTAAAATAAATAATAAGCAATTCCGAAAAAAGTACCTTGGTGACCACTTTTAGTCTTCAAAATAAAGGACTGCGCCAAGTGGTCCCCCTATACTACACTTTAACCGTAAATTGAAATGGATTTTGTAATTTCTAATATAAGCAAGTAAACGTATTAAAAATAAATGTTCGTTTGAACATTCAAAATAAAAAAATTGTATTTTAAACAAACATTTAATTACAAAAACAAATATTGTCTTATTGGTATTTTATTAGTATTTATGGTATCGTTATTATATATTTCAACATCTAAATAGATTTGACAGAGTATATTAATAGTTCAGTATATAAATATTTCTATATTAAAAATATATGCAAGTATTCCTTTAACTGAATTATCTCTTTAAAAAAAATCAAAACTTACAGCAATTAAGCTTACCTTTACATTAAATCCAAACCGACCCTGGTCATCTGGCTTCATTCTGATAGTTGCTAAGCCTTGTGATTCTTCATGGCCATTTGTCTATTAAAAATATTTTTCATATTGTTCATATTGCAAAAATATAATAAGTCTTAGCCATGCTATATAAGCTTAATATTTTCTGCCTTTTTCGCTTCAAAAATATCCATCAATGCAATAGAATAATAAAATAAAAAATAATTTTATTTTACTAACTTATAAATAACTTTTAACACAACCGTTCAATAGCATACGCTTTTTAAAAGCATAAACTACTCTCTTAAATGACACTTAAGAAGCATCTTCATTATCTCCACTGACTTGGAAACAAAACTTATTTCTTCCCCGGACAGGTTTCCTTTTAGTCTGAAGAAGCAAACAAGCAAAAAGTTGCAAAATCGCCAAACGTTCGCCAAGCGTAAACGTCGGCTCTTACTGAATGAACTTTTTAGTTGCTTGTTTAATACCAATTTGGGAGGGGGGAGGGGGGTCCACATTATTAATTCTACTTTAAATGTATAATGACTATTTTTGTTATCTAAAATGAAATTTCTCCCGCAATTAAAATACCTCACAAAAATACACGAAAAGCAATTTTATAAATTGTCACGGTTTTAAATGAATTAGACAATACTTATTTTTAGTATCTAAATAGAATAATTGATCCCCCATCCCTCCAAAAAAAAAATCAACATACATATATCTATAAAAAACGTGACAGAATTTTGGTGCGGAAAATATTGAAAGAGCAAAATAACTTCAAAACGTGGAAAGAAAAGAAAACAATACCCCTACATCAATATTTCATGAAATAGTAATTAAACGATGCATTGCAAAAATAATAATAATAATCTAGAATATAATTTTTTATTCTAAAATAGTAATTATTTAAAATACGGCGAAATTGGGGGTGGGGGGCGGATATCCTTTAATTATTGAAATAAAAAAAAAAATGTTTTTTTCTTTCGTATTTTGTAAAAACAAAAAATTCGTTTTTTGTAAATTACCCTTTCAATTAAAATTTTTATTTTATCAAGAAAGGATAATTTCAAGTTGTTACGATATGATTATTATAAGAAAATATATTTTCTTTCCAGGATTAAGAAACATTTCGTAAAATATTTATGCATTGATTCCTTTAAGCATTATCTCTGCATTCTTACACATACGATATGTTAATTTTGCATTTGCAGTCAAGATATAACTTTCATAAAAATAAGGGATGCACTTTCTTGCTGTGTGTGGCGGGGGGGAGTAGAAAATGTATTCACTTTTGTACATATTGCGTTAAAACGAATAAATGATACAATACAAAATTTCAATAAAATGTTTGTAAATACACTTCAGAAGCACATCATCAATAGAAGAATTAGTAACATCTCATCACTCCATAATATATTAAAATTCGAAAATAATTAAACGGAAAATTATTGTCGCCCATCCGGTATAGTGGTTAGCGACACTGACTGCTGTACCGTTGGGACTGGGTTCGAATCCCGGAGAAGACATGGATGTTTGTAAATGTATAGTGCCTTCGCGGCATGGGGGTACTTTAAATAGCCGTCGAGCCGCAAGTCCTCTCGTGAGGTTGGTGGAAGGGGAAGAGAGGTGGGAGGCCCTTGATCACCCCCAGGTGTGTTCTCTCTCAAAACTGGGGTGAAACCGAGCTAATTAGTTCTGTCACCTGTAGGGTGCTCAAAGCTACGGCTAACGACAGGCGTCACTTAGCCCTTTGCCATGATGAATTTCGTGGGCATTGATCTGGCCTTTGCTGATCAGGTGGCATTAGTAACAACAATGGAAAATATTTATAATATCGTGTTTGTTATAGGGATTTCAGTAGCACAAAAATTTGAGGTTTTATTATTGTTATAAATTAGATTAATCTACATAGAGAGTATTTATCACAATTAGAATTTTTGAGGGAAGATACTGATTCTAGATATTAAATATATTTCGGACACAAGCTTTCCCCAAACATTTTTTAAAAAATATTTGTTCGGAGTAATATCATTAATTTCTATTAGCAGCAGAAAATTCTTATTTTACATTTGTTACTGAGGTAGAAACTGTTCTAAATTTTAAAAAAAAATTAAAAACCGAAACCCACTATTCTATAAATTTATGAGGAGAAAATTGGTTAAATAGTATTAATTTAGTTTATAAGAAGTGAATAGTTTCACATACATATATAGTTCAATATTAATTTTAAAAACATGCGTAACAACTAACAAAGAAAGCGAATTAATTTTGAAGCATAAGATAACATTATCACGAATCGAATTAATAAAAACTAATGACCAAACAGTCCCACAAAGTTCTACGGAAAAACAGTACTAATAAAGGCTGCGAGTGCGTGTGAATAATGATATATTTTATTATATTCAGCGCTTTTAAGAAAACTGTTAGGTTTTCTTTGTATTGGAAAACATTCTACTTGAAATTTAATGACTTTAATACGTTTGACCTACCACAAAGCAGATGCGTCAGATTCAGATATTAGCACGAAACGATTGTTTTTGTGAAGACGAATACAATTACCATGTTAAATAACTCAGTAGATTTTTTAAAAATTTATTTTACAATAAAAAATGTAATGACATACGGAAGGGGGGGAGGTTGAAAATGTTTTAATATGGTAAAAAATTACAAATAACGGCCTCCTAAACAAAGTAAATAAGAATATCTCCCCGGTCAATGTTCGTTACGATTGCATAACCGCACCAAGAACACTTTCCCTGAATTCTTGCGTGCACGGTAGGCCGACAAGAACCTTAAAACAATTGAGAGAAAGAATGAAAAAAGAGCCTGTCTGGTTGACCTGATATATCGGATAGCCCCTTCCCCTGAAGCTCCGGTTGTTACGCAACACTTAACGCACGCAACGCTGCACGCGAAAAAGTCTTGGAAATCCTCTGGAAGAAGCGGAAATGGAGCTTACACGTTCTCAAGAAAGGAGTTTGGAGAAACTACTAAAGCAGAATAGATTCACATAATTTAAATCATCGCTATCCCTCAGATCGGAACAGTTTCAAATGTTAGAATGGCTCACAGTTTCTAATTGTAAAATCAGAAACAACAGGGTTACCACCAAAGGCGTACACAGATCTCTCTTATGGAAGGGGGGGGGGGGGCCTCAAAAGCGTCGAGGGGTAATTACCACTACGATAAAAATTAAAAATTTGTTGGTCATTGGGAGGAGGGAGCTGAACCCCCAGACCACTGTACGCCACTGGTTACCACTATACATGACTCCCTTTTGTATGCCACTGGTTACCACTATACTGATGTGCTTTGTAGAACAGTATAAAAACAGTGACCGGACCCGGGACTCGTAGGTTCAAGGTTCAATTCCATTTAATGGTTTAAAAAAGGGTTATTGCATTTAAAAATCAAGTTTTCAATATATTCACACAAAGCGAAAAGGAATTAAGCTACCTACGAATTATCACATCAAAGATTCTTCTTATCATTTCACAATGGCTGTATATGCGTTTTTGAATGTTTTAAAAGAGATTCTATTTGTTATGTATGGGTTAATATCAATATCACCGAATGAAAATTACACCAAAAAAAGCTAAGATATATTTTCAAGACAATTTTTTATTTTATTTTTATTTTTTGGCTAGGTAGTAGTTTTAATAACATGACGGAACAAAAATAAAACAAATTTAAATTTTGCATTTCATCGGAAATCTTCCCACGCGGTGAATTTCTCAAAAAATCTTCTCTACCACAAGTCACAAACCACAGTATACGCAATGATAACGTGGAATTGTAAATTTATAGGCATTCGTCACATTAAAGGAATGATATTGACAGTCATTGTTGAAATGTCGAAACGTCACAGCATTCTAAATCTGTTCAAACACCTATGCAAGTAGCAAAAACAAATTTCTAAAAAAATTTATTAAATTCATTCGTTTTTGAGATAAAAAATGCTTTCTGGAGTAAATATAATTTTTAAAAAATACAACATTAATTTCTAAAATTGATACAGAGATAACATGTTTCAATTTTGGCAACTATTATTCACGAAAAAACTGAAAAATGAAATAAACAACCCCCCTCGAAAAAATTTAATAATATTTTAATGTACAAAATTAATAAAAAAAAACTATTTTAGAGAAAAAAAAGAGAAAGTTAGAGTAGAAAAATATTTTAAGAACCGTAAATAATATATATATTCGTAAGATACGAAATAGAACTGAAGATGCGGCGAAAAGTTTAAACTCTTTTTAAAAAAATAATAGATAAATTTAATTAATAGATTTCTATTTCCTCTCAATACAGTATTTTGAGTAATATAATAGTAATAAATATTTTAATCATGTTGAGCTCCTGTAAATTTAAACAGAATAACAATGATTACACGTAAATGCATAAAAGATATAAAGTAATAAACGTTGTTGTTTTTTTTCCCCCTCTAGACTTTTAACAGAAGTTATGGTCACTGCATTATGCTTAAATGTAAGAATATTGATAAACTAAGATGCTATCAAAGATGATACTCAGGCTTCGAGAATATTTCTACTGTATTTTGAAAGTATCAATACAAACAATGCTAGTACTTTTTATTTTTTAAACAAATTCTTACATTTCAATGTAAAGGACTTTTAAAATTTTCGAATGCTAAACTACTTTTACAATTTTTCTCATACATTTATCTAAATGATTATGAAAGAGAATCGAAATCGTATCTTTTATCACCACATTATTAAAAGCTATGATGCTGAGTAAATTTTTTTCCCCTGAAAGATAGGTGGGGGGCACTAAATTTTATCAATATAGCTGTTGGTTCAAAGAAAACGCCTGTTAACAATTTTAAGTGCCTAAAAGTTTATGCAAGGCTAAAAAATTACAAGTATCTTTTTAAAAATAAAGGATGTTTAGTTTTTATTCTACAGATGCATTGGAAACATGATATAACTTTAAAACACTCCCTCCGGATCTTTGATTCAAAATACTAGTGAGTAAATATCTAGAACTTAACTGGTACAATAAGTCTGGGGGAAAAGGACAACAAAAAAAAAGCACAATTTTCAGCGCAAGATATTAAAGGCGATTAAAAACCCATCACACAGTTAAGCGATTCCAATGCTCTTTTAGATCAATGAGGCATGAATAATCGCAGAAGTACATCAGCATTGTTCACCAAATGGTATATGATTCCCGATACGGATAGATTTACAAAATGCTAAAAGCTTTCCAACAGATTAATGTGATGGAACAGATATCCAAGTTCGTTTGTATTTCCTGAAATTCATTTTTGTTGATTTATGAAACAAATATTTCTTCAAATGCTTTGAATTTAAGATTTTCAATAATCATGCTGAGTAAGCCCAACGAAATCATCAGAAAATTTACTAATGTCAAATTCCTATTTACGATGTGCGAACTTCAGAAGTCTATTATGTCTTTGAAATTTAGTTTATCTAAAAACGTAACTGGCAACACAATCACAAAATTCATTAAAGAAATGGCAACCTGAAATCGGACGAAAATAAAAAAGAATTGGACAGAAATTAAATTTTATTTTTGAATCGAGAAGGGGAAATTCTGTATACGAGAGAATATATATTTTAAAACCGAATCAAAATATCGGATTTGGTTAAAAGGAGATGAAAATCAAAAGTTTTTGAACTTATAAAATGTGGATAAATATTTAAAAATTGATTTATCAATATGTAAGAAAATCTACCAATTCATCCCAGCGGGCTATACAAGTTAGCAAAATGAAAGTTATACATTTTGCGAACAAAATTAAAACGTGGTTTCAAAACTAAATGAAAGATATCTTAAAATATATGAAAAGTTGAGAAAATCAAGTAAAATGATTTATGAGAAGTATAATATGATATCAGAAATAACATTCTAAAAATTAAAAAAAAAAGTGTGTGTGTGTTTATGACCACACGATAGAAGTAATAACTTCAAATTTTGTAATGTTATTTCAGGGATTAGTTAGGTGAATAAAAAATAAGGGGATATTAATATTGTCACACACATATAAAATTGTTTATTCATTTGTCTGTACTCATAAAGTAACATTTTTTGCGAAATATACAATCATATTTGTGAATTAATTGTATTCCAAGAAGGAAACAATAGGATTATGGTAGATGTGAAATAGGTTATAAATACTTAAGATTCAAAATTATTTAAATATAAAAAAACTTCGTCAAGCGTTAATCCGTACTTTTTGTTGTGCTTTTATATGGATCATTTGACATAATTAAATTGAATTTGGACTTACAAAAATCTACTAAAGGCTTTGATTTGTTTTTTGAAAAACCTACATTAAAATCTCCACTTAAAATAATAGGCAATTTGTTCAGAAGAGTTGATCCAGCTTCAGTGTAGGCAACTAAATTTTTGCGAATGAATTCGAAAATTTTCTCTACACTTTGATTTGGTGAAATATAAATAATAACCATTAGAATTATTTGTCCATTTTCTGCTCTACATTTCGCTGCACAAATTTTTACGATATATGACTCATTAAACCCAAATGATTCGGTATTATTGTTACGAGTAATATTGCTACCTGTTACGAGTAGTTACGAACGTTACAAACCTAAGCGTAACAATGCTTGGCTTTTTAAAACGCATCATTCAAGTTCACTCTCCAGCAAAACGCGCCTAAAGGAGTTATCACTTCAAAAATGAATACGCTATTTTATTGTGCAACTTTTTAAAAGTCGAATCTTTCATTCTGGATAGTACTGATTTTTCGATTGATTCAAATTAAAATTACTTTTAAGTCTAAACTACCTTTTTGAATGATATTTAATTGTCCATTTTGACAACGCTAAGAATTTTGTATTACAAAAGCTGTTATTGGATCTTATTTTATTGATTATTACTTAATTTTGAACAATAGAGTATTTCCTGTAATATGTTATTATAAAACTGGCAATAAAACGGTGCTAAGAAGTAAACTTTACAGGAAAAAGCAATACTGATTAAACAAGCTGAAGTATATAATGGATATAAGCCGAAAAGAAGGAATTATGTGAATAAATACGACTACTGAATATTTCATAAACGTAGAAAACTCAAACAATAAACGGATTATTTTAAAATTAGGAAGGAATGCTACTCTCTCTCTAAATATAGTTACAAAGTTATGTCATTCAAACTAATATTAGCTCGATTTACAAGAATTTTCTCATCGAGTACAAATTAAAAATCGGAAAAATTCAAAGAGTAGATGCGATGAAAGATGCCTAATAAAGTATAAGTGCAACTCGCCCAGAGAATAAGGCGTCCGTGTGGGCACCTTTTCAAGGTTAACATCGGGTGTGGCTTGATTTAAGGCGCAGTGAGAGAAAGTGAATGCATAAAAGAACTAAATTAATTGACTCGAAATGTTCTACGGATTTCGTAGTATCTAACGTGGTGCCACATGTGATATTTCTTTCAAGAATTTTTGCACTAGGATCGGAAAAAAATATAATTTGTTTCGAAATCTGCTTCAAGAACCGAAAGAAAAGGAGTCCACTGTTTTCGAGCGACGGAAACGCTTCTCTGAAGAAAGAGAGATCTGACCCAGATAAGAAACAGTTTTTCTATCAAGGAGGTTCTTTGATCTGATTCAGAAAAACTCCTGGAGGTCAAGATCGGGAACAGGACTTCTCACTTAAAACTTATTTACACAAGTCAATTGCAGTTCCTCTTTTTAGAAAGAGAAAGAGGGGCGGGAGGAGAGAAGCAACGTTTACCAAAATCTTCCAGTTCTTTTAAGCTACTATTTGCTTCAAGCGTTCCCGGAAAAATTCCGTTGTATTTAAATCGATGTTTATCATAATCCTATTGAGAAAATTCAGTGCAGCACATTAAGCAAGTCATCCGAGTAAATGATTCGGTTTTACTATTGTGAGTCTAATTCAATGAAAATCGATTTGAATGGCATTCTTACAGTTATAGGCAGATAGCCCATCGTATTGCATTAAAAAAAATAAGCCTTTGAGATAGTTTCACACAATTTTCTTCTATTAACACAAATAATTCTACGCGTTTAATAACAGCTGCATTTATTTAATCCTCTCAGAAAACTGGAGGAATAAAAACTTTACACCGTTACTTTAATAATTAAACCATTTTATTTTTTAGAAAAATTAGATGTCCAGAAATTTATATTCAAGTATGTAGAATGCATAATTTAGTTTTATTGAGATTGTATGATAAACAATACAACATGGGAAATAACTTTATATTTACTCAATAAAAAAATTTATAAAATCATAAAAACACTTATAATTTTTCTTATAAAATTCGTCAAATAACAGAGACTTGAATGAGCTGGTCATCTGGCTAGAATGAATGATGATCGTTGCTGTAAGAAAATCTTTCTGGCGAAACCCATGGGAAATAGACCTCGGGGCAGATCTCTGCTAAGATGGATTGATTGTATCGAAAAAGATCTCAATATTTTAAAGGTCAAAAACTGAAAAACAGTTGCCAGAAGTAGAAATGACTGGAGAAGACTTCTGGAGAAGGACAGGGAACACCCAGGGCAATTAAGCCATTGAAGAAGAATATACATATTTTATTTTAAGTGAAAATTATGTTAACGCATTCTAAAGCAACACGAGGGGGATTGATTGATGATGGACCTCGTGATTTTGAACCTCGGTCAAGTGACGAAAACAACATCAGAACTGACACCCCTTTCTTCAAACTACCACACCATGCCAACGGGAGGACTTTTAGCTCGACAGATTTAACGTGCATCAGTCCCCTCTACACGGTCGATCTTCAATGGCACTAGGTCTCGAACAAATTCGTGATCATAATCACTAGGCAAATGCAGCCACTTAATTTCCCTCAATTTTTCCTAAGAAAAGAACGAATTAATACAGAAAGGGCACTACAATTATATAGTTGTATAGAATGCATTAAAAATTACAAAAAAATATAAGGTGATTTTAACCTAAAACCAAAAAACAAAGACGTTTGAAAATCAAGTAAATATCTAAGCTGATAATATCTATATATATATATAAATGAATGTTTGAATATATGAACACGTTTCACTCCACCACCGTTCAATCGATCACTATGAAAATTAGCATGTATATGTATTTTTTTGTGGAGAAGTTTTCTGTGCTTCCTCTTTGTTGCAGCTTCCCACCAGGTGGCGGTACAGCATATCACCTTCTGCACCGTTCAATCAATCACCCAGTTGCCAACATGGTCACCAAAAATGATGCCAACTTGGCTCAATCGCCAACATTTAGCAATGTTTCCATTATATTGACATTACAATGTAAGGAACAGCGTTGCTTGCGAATATTACAATTTTAACAAAATAAATGCAACAGAAAGTAATATTGATGCATTACACAACCAGATATAAATTATTTACACTATTTTAAGCATTCATTAAGCAAAATTTGTAACAATGTGTTACTTATGCTGAGCAGATATCAGCTTAGGAAGGCGTTTTTAAAAATCGACCCACAAGAGAGTTAAGGGGCGTTATATATTTTTTGAAAAAATCCTTTTTATCAGCTATTATATCTACAGACTTAAAATTTAACAAGTATGTTTTTTTGTTTGTTCAGCTGAGATATGCAAAAAGCTGTTTCTTTTGTTTAATTTGCAATTCACTTAAAATTAACTCATCAAAAACTTCTTTATCCTTTAATCTGTATTGTTTAATTTTCCAATTCACCCGTGCGAAGAACGGGTATACCAACTAGTATTATATATAATGCTATGAAATAACCACATACTAAATCATACGAATGCGAAATTTTAATGTCCATAAGCTAAAAAAGAAATACCATCGCTTTAAATTCCAAAGCAGCTAAGCGACAAGAATGAAGTGCTTTAAAAACAACCGAAGAAGTCAATTTACATTCCAACTGTTAATCGGAAGCTCATTTGATAAAGGCTTACAATTTATTTTAGTTTTTACATAGCTTCAAATAAGTTGAGAACAATGCTGTCTTTGAAAAATATTGTTTAGTATGACGTTAAAATTAACTGCAACATATCACACAAGTGATTTCACACATGAAGCACAAACATATCAAATACCATATAGCTTTGAGATGTTCATTTAAGTGTATTGGTGCTTGACAAGAAACTGCGTGTCATGAATCCTTGAAGTTTGAAATCCTAATCAAAATGCAAAATCTTTTATGTGCCAGATGACTTAACCCTTATTATTTTTTTTCAATAAGTTTAAATAAAATGAGGAAGTAAAAAGAAGCGGTAAATTCAGGAGGTTTTGTGCTTGGATTTACAAGCAATAAAGAGATTGCTTTTTATTAGTTTTTTTACGCCGGTATTAATTTTTAATGCATTTCAATTCTTCTTTGCGATAAAAAAAAATCTAAGTTCATTGAAAGCCATGGTGTTAATATAAATATAAAAATTATTCAGCTTTTTCTTCCTCCATGATGTATGTATGATATGAGTTCTTATATATATAAAACATAAAAGTAAAAACATGAGCCAATTTATTAAATATATAGCTAAAAAATTGTATGCAAGAGTATACACATATAAAATTCTCTTAAAATTTCAAACAGCTGCTCACACTTAAGATAAATAGTAATACAACTCTATTGAAAAACTCCTCCAATGAATATACCAAGAGTTTTAAAATTATTCATTTACAATAAATAAAGGTTACTGTTTTTTTTTTTTTTTTTTTTTTTACTATTCTGGATAAGATAGATTAATCTCTTGCATAAAGGAAGTTTTAAAAAACATTCCCTTTAATTACAGTATTAATTAAAATACTAATGTAACTAACTTTGAGTAACAAAAATGATATAAATTTTGTATTGAGAATCTTCGAAAGAAAAGAGACGTTTAGTAATTTTCGCAATCCTTACTGCAGCAAAACAAAATTTATTTTTAATGCCTTTTAAAGGACTACTTTAAAGACTTAATCTACTGTAATGAACTAATTAACTAGCTTCTAAAACAAAATTTTCTACAATTAGGATTCCTCCTTCTTTACCTGATATTTTATCTTAAAATTAACCTAAACTTCAAAGTTCGTAATATTCTACACGTAAGTTTCTGGTTTAGGAAGGGGGTGGAGTTAAAAAAATTCCCCTTATGTTTAACGTGAGATTCAGATATTTGACTATAAAATATTTCTCATAAAACACTTTCTAAAGCTTTTTGCACCAAACGGTAGATAATCCTCCTCCCCGATCTAAAAACACTAAAATAGTTTAAAAAATGATGTAAAAAAGTGAATTATTAACTGTACTAGCTGGTATACCCGTTCTTCACACGGGTAAATTGAAAAATTAAACAATACAGATTGAAGGATAAAGAAGTTTTTAATGAGATAATTTTACGTAAATTGCAAATTAAACAAACAAAAACAAAACAAAAAAAGCTTTTTGTATATCTGAGCTGAACAAAAAAGAAAAGAAAAAAAACCATATTTGTTAAATTTTAAGTCTGTAGATCTAATAGTAGATAAAAAGGGATTTTTTTTATTTATCTATAACTCCCCGTAACTCCCTTGTCAGTCGATTTTTGAAAACACCTTCCTAAACTGATCTCTGCTCAGCAAAAGTAACACATTGTTACAAATTTTGTGTAATGAACGCTTAAAATAGTGTAAATAATTTATATCTGGAAGTGTAATACATTAATATTACTTTCTGTTGTATTTATTTTATGTTAAAATCTTGACACCGCCTCTCCCTTCGAAATCTAGTTTTATTATGAAATAAAAAAAAAATAGTGATTACACTGATCAAAGGAATAAATTAAAAGCGAGCGCGCACTGTTGCATGGCGTATACAAAACAAAAGCAAAAGTTATGCTTCACACAAAAAAGATAGGTATATGCTGTCGTGGGATTTTTTGCAGATGGCAGAATTTTTTCCTATTTTCTTCACAGTTATCGTTATATTTTGGAAACTTCACACAATATCTTTATAAATTATAGCCTTTATTCTGATGTATAAGCTATATTATTGTAAAGTTTCATTAAAATCCACTCAGCTGTTTTTCCGTGAAAGAGTAATAAACGTCAATACAAACTTTCGCGTTTATAATATTAGTAAGGATTGTAAAACATCAAAGTTTCACGGAATTCCATCTCTCCAATATTTTATTTTAAAAATACGACTGGTGTGGTTTTAAAGGGTCACATATAAGGTTAAAAATTAATAGTATTATGCCCACACCCAACAATTTTCCCAAGCATTTCTGGAATTAATAATTAGATTCGAATGAAATTTGAAACACGAGCTGTTAAGAATGTTCTCTTTCTAATTCTTAAAAAGGGAAAGGAAAAAAAAAATATATGAGTTGCTAATTAGTAACTTCTAAATAAGTTCATTATTCAATTCTTCTAGTTAATTTAGTTTTCTTCGAGTCATTAAGAAATATATTAATTTGTCCGGTTGCGATGGGAACTGCAAAAGATATTAAATGAGTCTTATTGATGACTGCACCACTATTAAGCGCATAAAATTGAGATAAGAGTTTTCATAGCAATCCCTTTAGATTTGATTTTTAGATATGAATTCATAAAAATTGTTATTTTTATAAATATGTTAATTTGTGCCTTTTCTCCCACATCTGGCTGCAAACTCTACCAACATTTGGTCACTGTCATTCTAGATATGAAATCAATAATAAAACGAGATACAGTTAGCTACAAATAACTTTTAACCAGAAATATCCTGATATTTCTTAAAATAGAATAAAACTGTAAAGTTTAAACGTCAACACAATGAAAATAACCTACTAATTTCCGAAATTAATACAGATATCAAATTTTACATACAAGTGATCAAATATTTGCTATAATCTTTCAAAATCATTTTAAACTACACTAAATTATCCAAAATGCAATATATATATTCACAAAAATATGTTGCAGAGTGGGAGAAGGGAGAAAAATTTTATTTGTTTTAACAATATTTCTGAAAGAAAAATTAAAATGATCGATTAATAATATATATATATATATATGTGTGTGTGTGTGTGTTACACATTATAATGTTTATTATATAACATATAAAAACATTAATGTAAACATAATATATATTCAAAAGCAAACTGTGATATGCAGCAGATGAGATCAGTTTTCAAAGAAAATAACGAACAGAAGAAAATGTTTTTTGTCATTTTATAATCAACAAAAACATAACTTTCTAAAGAGATAAGCAAAACGTGCCAAGAATTGGTTATTCAAGAGAAAAATAACAACAACAAATCCTTAAGCGATTGTTTGCTATCGCTGAATACAAATTAAGGAATCCGGAAAATTAAAATAAAACATA
Organism: Trichonephila inaurata madagascariensis; assembly: GCA_019973955.1. Taxonomy (NCBI): domain Eukaryota; kingdom Metazoa; phylum Arthropoda; class Arachnida; order Araneae; family Nephilidae; genus Trichonephila; species Trichonephila inaurata. Next base: position 497,203 of record BMAV01002826.1, read on the forward strand.
ATCAAGACAGCTAATTAAAAGAGCACTGGAGCGTAAAGAAAGCAGTATATATAATATTGACTGAGATCTCAACACGCGAAAAGATCCAACCCTGTTTCTAGTGTGATTACAAAGGTCATTTCTTCATCCGTGATATTTATCAAAAAAGCTTTAAATTTCTTGTAAAAAATAAAAGCTTTTTTATTGCAAACGAGAAATTTTTCGTAGAAATTTGAACATTTTTTTTATACGCAAAATACTTTAATTATAAGGATTTTCACATGAACTACTTTTAAAAAAAATATTGAACTATACTTTTTCTCATTTTTTTAAACAAATTTTATAGCCGCCCATCCGATATAGTGGTTAGTGACGCTGACTGCTGTGTCGTAGGGCCTGGGTTCGAATCCCGGAGAAGACATGGATGTTTGTATATATATAGTGCCTTTGCGGCATGGAGGTACACTAAACAGCCGTCGAGCCGCAAGTCTTTTCGTAAGGCTGGTAGAAAAGAAAGAGGTGAGAGACCCTGGCCACCCCCAGGATGTTCTCCCTCAAATTTGGGGTGGAAACGAACCAAATCGTACTGTCACCTACATAATGCACAAAGCTACGGCTCACGACAGGCGTAAATAATCAGCCCTTTGCCGTGATGAATTTTGTGGGTCTCGATCTATCACCGCCGATCCGGGGGCATTAGCAACAACAAATTTTAAAAATAGGCTGAAAAAAAAACCCGAGTATACAGTCACAACTGCATCCTTTGCCTTAGTATTTAAGAATTTACAAAATATATTATTTTTTAGTCATTACTATGTTTCATAATACATTGTATTTTGGTTTCTACTCCTATCGTTCTTCTCCCTCAAAAATTATTTTTTGAACTTCTCATGAAAAAGTTTACTCTTTATCTTTCTCTCTCTCTCTATATATATATGCACACACACATTCCTTATACATATATATGGATTTATTCAAACTACAGCTGATCGTATCAATCAAAATTTAAAAACTCCTTCTGAATTCTGTTTTATTTCTATTTTGGTATTTCAAGAGCCCAGATGACGTACGCATACAAGTGGCGAAGGTCGCCAAAGTTATGGTAAGAGGAATCATACAATCACTTAAATATTAGCTTACAGATAAGAGCAAATCCTTCTTTAAAAGCGGAGAAAGGCTTTTTTAGATATAGGAACATTTAACATTTCAAATAGTATAAACTAAAGATTTAGGAACTGCAATACTTGTAAGTACACAATTTTAAATAATTTTTGCCAAATTAGTATTACATCTTCATCTTTCGTATATACTTTTAAAACTTAAATTAATAATATATCCGATAAACATAAAATATTTTCGGATATTAATGTTTTATTGCACTGCGAGTTAAAATGTATCAAGAATAAATAAAACAAATCATCAAATTACTTTGGATGTCATATCTAAAAAATAACATTGTGAATGTGATAACAACCTCTACACAAATTATGACTAATACTTCACATCTTGACTCAAAAAAATATGAGTAATGTTTTTCATATCTTTACTTAAAAAAAAAAACCTTGTCTTTCGCTTTTTTTTCTCAGTAGTGTCCTTTGCGATAAAATTATGCAACCAGTGGTTTTAAAAATGTTTTCCGATTTTCACTTTAAACTTCCTATATGAAATAAAGAAACAAATTCAACTAAGATTTAGAATACGCAAAAATGTTATAATTTCTTACAAGAAATATATATATGTATGTATATATAACCGCTTTATATTTACATCAGCAACATATATTAGTTTCCGCTAAAGTACAAAATGTACGACTTGCAGTATATATATTAAAATTGGAACGATACAGAGAAGATTAGAGCAAGACTAATAGGTAAAATAGTTTCACCAGAATATGAAACTTCATTTGAATAATAATAATAATAAAAAAATGTTCATTCTTGTGGTGTAAAAAATTTACTAGCATTTCTTATATTTAATCAATTAACATTCATTTCAGTAGATTAGAAGAGTAAAATTGTCACCTCAAAGTGAATAATCATAATAAAAATTACTAAAACACTAAAAATAATGTCTAATACTATTATTCTAACCTATATGCATTAAAACAGGTAGCCGGTTGCCGTGAGGTCGTTGTGCTAAGCAAAAGAGCAGGTACTCGGGAAGTTTTTTATAACGTCTCTGCTTATTAACGCAGCATTATGAAGCTACACGAGATCTACGTTTAAACATTAAAGGCAATATTTTTAAGACAGAATACGTTCACTGGAAGATATGTTTAGAACCTACCGAAATCGGTTATTTATTTGTATGAAACTATGTTCATTAACTGAACACCATTTAATGCGTAGTGCCAAAGTCAGTTATATCTTATATGATGATATATAAATTCCTAGAATTAAAATTTTCTGAGCCACTCACTTCGTGATGACGGACTAAAAAGATCAAATATACATAAATAACATGAATTATATGCAAAAGTATTATAAATTTTAAAATTTTTGACAGAAAAAAGCTGCAGATCAATAATTTTGGAAGTTTGATTTACATATCAAACTTTATCAAAAATAATTTTAAAAAGGAGAATTAAGTTTTATTTATTTTAAATTCAATGTAATAATAGAAATAAGTCACATTCACATAATAGCTTGAATTTTTCCCACCTGACTATCGATAGCTAAAATAGTCTGCAGTTCTGTTTTACATAAGCTTCTTAACAGGAAAAACTAAAACGAACTCGAGGTGATAACACAGAAGATATCTAAATATTTCTCAAAGTTCTCCATTGAATTCAAAACAGTCGTTAGACTTGTTGTTCTACTTGTAAAATTTAAATCAACTTTCAAATTTGATAGTTGGGTAAAGATTTTCAAATGTAAAAATCCTTCAAAAAGTTTTTTTTTTTTTAAATTTAATATATATGGCTGGAAACACGTGATTGTCGTTATGTGACTATGACGTCACAGGTGAATTTAACCGATTGGGTAAATGAAAGGAAAACCTGCGTAACGCGTAACAGATACATGTCTCTTCCAAGTCATGCAATTATTTTCTATATATATATATATATATCATCATCATCATCATCATAGCCGGCAAGACAGCCCCTCGTGGGCCGTGGGTCAGTGCTTCCTTTGAAGTATTCCCACAGTGACCACTAACATTCACCTTTATTCTCCTAGTTTTCTCATTAATAATCTTAAAATAAGATTCCACTGAGTCTGTCCATCTCAGCCTTGGTCTTCCACGCTTCCGAATCCCCGTGACTTTAAACTGCAGTATCCCTTTGACAACATTATCATCTGGCATTCGAATTATATGAGCCATCCAATTCAATATATATAATTTGAACTTTCGGATTTTAGACATTTTTTCTACCTATACAACTATTTTAAAGAGGGGTGCGTCATCTTTGGTGTTCGATGGTTCACTTATTATGCACTTCACTTATTATGCACTTAATTGTTTTAGAATTTTAATATTTTAAGGTTATATCTTTCAGAATGCGATGGCAAATAGTTTAATTTTTCAAGTTAAATGGTTTAATTTTAACTTTTTAATTTTTAAATTTTTGAGAATTGGATATTTTCCGATTAACTTACCAAGTTGCAATAGGGGGAAGGTTAGCGCCATCAAACTAGTTTAACCCCACTTATCGATCCTAAGTCCGAGGTTGCACTTGGATATTTTATAAATTTTTATTTTATAATTTTTTAATTTTGTTTGAAAACGTTGGAATTTATCTTCTATATTCGCCATTGATATTTTGAAATGGGATTTAATGTTATAAGATTCATATAATTTCAATTTTTTTGATTGATTATTGGGTTGTAATTGAATCATATATATTTAAATATATTTAAATATATATATATTACCGATTGTTTTTATCAAATAAATCATGGAATGTGAGATAATATTAGCCAATTATGTATAAGGTACGCTAAAGCATTATCAAATGAAGATAATACTAAAATAATAGATTATTGCAACAAAAAAAAAAGAATTAAATTTGCATATCTTCAACGTGTTTTTTTTTTATTTGTAAGACAAAAGGCATCTACAGACATTTTTACTCAAAAAATGATGGAGTATATTTAATACAATCGTAGTTTGTAATTTGGAAAATAAGAAAATAACTTTTTTTAAAAAAATATATTACGAAAATTTAATATTTATTACTAATTATGAAAACAAGGACCCAAACGATTTTTCTGCAATAATCTTTTCACTAATGTTAATTCAACCATGGGCTCGATTCTTGGCAATCACATGATAAAGGCAATCACGTGTTCGCGACTTAATTCAAAATTGACATTAAACTAACTTGAACTTGTTATTTTTGTAAAATTTAGATTAAATTTCAAATTTTATAATTAGGTAAAGATGCTCAAATATAATAAAAAAATTCATCAAGAAGATTTTAAAATTAAAAAAATATTCTTATATTATCCGTGATTTTTAGATGAAGTATATTTTGTTTACTAGTGTACGTTATTATTAACAAATGAGTGTTTTTTTTTAAAAAAAGGTTCTGCAAAAAACAAAAGTTGGCAACAACGAAGCGCATGAACTGACTAGTTAGAAACACATGATTGCATTTATCGTATGATTATGACGTCACATGAATTTATGAACTAATTGGCTAGAAACACAAGTTTGTCACTATTTTTTAGGCCATTGTACAGCAATACGGCTAATAAAATTTAAGGGTTTTTAACCTCGTCATTGTATTTTTTAATCCAGAGTCATTATTATGGTCAAACACCCTCAACTGGTTGAATTATAAAAATTTTGATCTGATGCATGTCGTATTCAATTAATTTACATAACAATATTTATGTTAAGAATATATATCAAACATATTTTAAAGGATAATTGAATTAAGATATATTTACAAAAATTTATTAATACATAAAAGTGAAATTATAATAAATAATTAAAAAAATTAAGGAAAAGTATATTTAACGTTTAACTATTGAATAATGTACATTTGAAAATTGTTGGATAACAATCGTTTTTTGGAAACAGGAACATCTCCAGCTGTTCACTGGGAATTACACTATGCCACACGACAACTAGAGTTAGCTCATATTATTGGTTTAATTGTAGGCCATAGTAACAAGTGTTTCAATGTCATTCATTATTATATTTATGATCTGATAACTATCACGGAAATCATACCTTACACATCACTCTTGCTAATAAATTTTGACAACAATGCATATCATCCCGAATGATTAAAATTTCTGACACACGTATTTCCAATCAGCTTGGAGTCCAAAACAGCCTTACATTTCAATATATTCCAAATGTATACTATCCCTTTAACCAGAATAAAAAAAATACAAGCGTAATGTGCTCAGCAATAAATAAAGTAAGAAAATTTTTTAAACAAACTAGCTCAGAAAATAAAGAATTTTTTTTAAAATCGTTATCAAAAAAAAAATTTTTTTTTTTTTTTATAAAAATATAAACGGATTTCTTGCACAGCCTAATATTTTCATCAAAAATGGCACAGCTTTATACGTCACTGATGATTAAAAGTAACAAAAATAAAAATAATCACGATAAAAAAGTTTAAAAAAAAATAAACTATCATTATTAATGAAGAAACCACGAGATTTTGAAAACGGACAATATCACCGTTTGGCTATTGGCTTGGTCTGCTCTATCTTATATCGTCAATTAAAACCATATATAAATATTTAAATCATACAGTAGAAATAGTAAAAATTACTTCTCCACATTTTTTCTCCCATTCCTGAGCAATTCATTTTGGGGACATCGTCATCCAAGTAATTCTTTAGATTTGTACAGTTATGTAAGAAAAAATATCTCTCTATACTAGCGGTTTTTACGCTCCCCCCCCCCCCCCTCCGCGTTTGACATCGCGGACACCCAATATTTTGAACACCCCTTCCCGACAACCAACACATGGCTGAGCGATTTAAAGCTTCCTAACACTGTCTCTTACTTATATACGGACTTTATGTAACACTTCTTCCTTTCCTTTATGAAAAACAGTAAACATCTAAAAAAAATTACGTAGTAGTAACGGCTATGCAGTTGCAAACAGCAACAACAAAAACTGAATTAATATTCCTGATCGAAATACATGTTCCAGTAGAGTTTTTTCATTATGGGTAATTTAGTGATCTATTCTAGAATGGAATATATTTCAATTTTTCCACGAGGTCTTTCACAGTCTGTAAATGAGGGAAATCTTGACATTAAATTAGAGACCTCCGCAGACCCCCGGGGTTCCGCGGACCACAGTTTAAAAACCGCTGCTCTATACTATTCCCCATTTCTATTTTTAAAAAATATGATAAACATTACGTACTGATACCGTAACATCCAATTCACAAACTAATACACACAGTTATGAGATTTAAATTAATATGCTTAAATTGTATTAATCTTTTTAAGTGAAAAATCAGTTGCAAAAACCAAAGTTTTTTTTTTTTTAAAGCTTGATTTAATACTTTAAGTTTTTATCAGAAATGAACTAAAGGGAAGGGATCATAAAACAAACATTTACCATCAATCAAATCACTATGACTTTAGCATACGGAAAGGAATTAAAATGAATTTAATAGATTTCATCTGATTTTTCGAAACTACGCATGAATAAATAATGCGTAAGATGTCGGATAAAATATTCTATAATCAGACCAAAGGGTCAACTCACCAGTATTTCATTTTCAATGGATTGACATTCTTCGGACACTATTCCGTTCTCTCCCTAATGACCATTTATTCAAAAGTCCTTTCTTCAGACACTATCCATAGATTCATTGATACATGACACAAGCATACAATTCAGTTTCTGACACTTAGAAATTTATTATGAGTCACATATCACAATGCTGCCATTATTACACTACAAATGGCTCGTATTCGTTAGTTCAATAAATTACGATTAATGAGTAACTTGTAATTTCTTCCTTTTTTACGGATAATTGCAAAATAAATCAGTTCATTTAATAGTCTATTGATTAAGACAGAGTTTGCTTGAGATGATTCCCTTTTTTTCTAGGCATGACAAATATGTAAAATTGGGTACAAAAAATTCGATAAGTAAGTCTAACAAATCCTTGGATATAACGTTTTAATTATTAAAAAAAAATTATAGCAGAAGCATTGATCAAAATATTTGCTTTCTTAGAATAAAATTAAAGAAAGAAAAGGAGACAGAAAAATAAATTTTAAATTTCTTACAGAAAAATATGTTGATAATGAATAAAAACTGCCTTTATTAATTTAGGGGATTAATAGTTACTTTATATCCTTTATAATTATTTTCCTAAAAGGGCACATCTGAAACAGTGCTTTTAATTTCTTTTCTTCTCTCAATGGCGCAACAGCCCATGAGAGCAAAGGCCTACTGTGCCCATCTCAGTATACGTGACCCTTGGGCGTTGAGGTGCATGAACAAATGTCGCGATCAAGTGGTCAGTGTGAAACGGAACAACCAGTGTTAAGTCCCCAAGCGGGCCGAGGTAGCTTAGTGGTCAAGTATCGGATCGTGGCTGGCGTATCATGAGTTCGAGCCCAGTACCACTAAAGACTCGCCGTGTAGGGGTGCGATGCACGTTAAATCTGTCGAGAGCTCAAAAGTCCCCCCGTTGGTGTGGTGTAGTTAGGAGAGGGGGTACCAGCTCAGGTGTCGTCCTCGTTACTTGACCGTGATTCAAAATTACGAAGTCCGTCGCCAAAAGCTCTCATGTAGCTGAACAGTGTGACGTTAATATTCACTCACTCACTAGTCCCCAAGCAGGCATGGTACTCATTTATCGACCCACTGACGGGAAGAAAGGATGAGTCGATCTTGCCTTGCCCGAGGACAGAACCCCGGATCTGTGGTGTGGAAGCGCGATCCGCTGCCACTCGGTCCCTGGGTCTTAGTGTTACAATTGATCGACTAAAACGGCAGGCGACAATTGAATATTAGAAAAATAACGTGAGTTAATGAATTAACAATAAGTTGTTAATGGTTATGAATAAATATAATTAATAATAATTTCGTTTTACGGGGTATGAAATAACAACTAGTAATCATTCCATTTTACAGCGTGTGAATTACTACAATTAGCAATAATTTAATTTTGCTTCAAATATTTAATTGAAAGATACATAATGCTCTACGAGAATGAGATACCCGGTTTTAAGCTTTTCTTTCCAAACTTTCACATCTAGTCAACAGTGGCACTTAAAATTTTATGTAATGTTCCATGGTTTCATAATGGTTTTTGGCGTATAATTGAATATTAAAACAATGACCAAATATACACGGTTCTACTATTGAATTAAAGGAGCTTCAAATAATTTTTTGATCTATTCTTTATTTAAAAAACCATACTTCACCTTCAAACTAAAATACAGTCGGACCTCCATTTTACGAACTTCTACTTAGCGAACTTTTTGTAGGAACCAAGAACATTTTACGATTGAATGAATCTCTATTTAACGAATTTTCGACACAGAAAACTTTTTATCGAGATTTAGCGACTTCATTCAACAGAGGTTCGACTGTATTTAGATAAAAACTTCTAAAATATAGAGAAGAAATTTATTTCATCATTTAATTAATATCCCATAATCATCATATGATAGTCATTGGGATGGGCCTAATTTATTTTAAATCCACTTAGACGTTGTAAACGATGTCTGAGTTGCTACGTCAGCACGCTTCAAATATCCACAGTTCGTGTTTATTATTAACGCCGCACTATAAAGCAAGATGAAGGCTTTTGGCAATGGACCTCGAAATGAACTATGGTCAAGTGACAAGCGACATCTGAGCCAGATGCCACTCCCCAAACTACTACACAACGCCGTAGAAGGACTTAGAGTCAGAACAGATTTAAAATGCATCAGCCTCTCTACACGATAGGTCTTCAAGGGCACTAGGACTCGAACTCATGACCCGAGCTCGTGGCCGTAACCATGACAAATGGGTTACTATGGGTTCACAATGCGTCAAAAAACACATGTAACAATTATCCAAATTAGCCCGTAGTATCCAGTATGTACAATTGCTAACTTAGAAACAGAGATTCAAGTATAACATAGACAAAATACGCATTTGTCATAAAAATCATAGCCTAATTATAAAATTAACAATTTCAAAAAATATTTTGAAGATATAATTTTTTACCAGATTTGGGAATTTAGAAAAACTTCATCATATGTAGTATATAAATGAGCAACTTTATAAACAAAATTATATATATATATATATATATAAGTAATGTAATATAACTTCTTATATATATACACGCCACCCATCCGGTATAGTGGTTAGTGACGCTGAATGTTGTGCCGTAGGGCTTGGTTCGAATCCCGGAGAAGGCATGGATGTTAGTAAATGTACAGAGCCTTTGTAGCATGGGGTACTCTAAATAGCCATCAAACTGCAAGTTCTCTCGTGAGGTTGGTGGAAGGGAAAGATGTGGGAGGCCTCTGACCACTCCCAGGGTGTTATCCCTCTAAGTTGGGGTGGAACCGAGCCAAAAATCGAAATGTCACCAGTATGGTGCTCAAAGCTACGGCTAACGACAGGTGTACTACTAGCCCCTTGCCATGATGAATTCCGTGGGCCTTGATCTGTCGACCAGGCGGCACCACCACATATATACACACAAACTAAATATTAAGTCTTGGCGTTTTCGCTACATTTTTTTTGAAATACAGCCCCCTCCTATAAATGTAGTCAGTGTACGCCACTGCACTGTATTAATATCATTCAAGCCAAAAAAATTTTCTCTATTACTACGGGATTTGTATAATTATTAGTATTTCATTAAATTAGTAAACTGTTTCTATGAAACAGAGAACCTTTCAAACACACAAAAAACATGACGAATTGGAATAATTTATTTAAACCAAAATTTGTAACGTTCTAAATGCGTAAATAAAAAAAAAACTAATAGTCCCCAAATCATTTTCTTCACCACACAAATTGTTAGCATCATCAAGATTCCTTAATTTATTCAATCACTATTCGTAAAACTAATATGAAACTATATACGTAAAAAAACAATAGATTCCAAAATTAAATACAAATCGTACATAGCAGAGAGATAACTTTTTTTTAAAAAAAATTCTAATATTTACTAAGTAATACAGTAATTGATTATAAAATGAATTCAAAAATAATGCAAATTATTATGCAATAATAATTTGGGGGAAAGAACACACACTAGACTTCAAATAATTCTAAAATCAATGATATTCAACTCAGAAATTCATTAATATTTTAATGAGAAAAACTATTTTATTACGCTCCCCGTTCATTGAATGAATAAAGGAATGTTACTACACAGAAACGATAAATAGGCCATAAAATTCACGTGGGAAAGAAAAGTTTATGTATAACAATATATTCACAGGAAATCCCGTATGAAACAATGAATTAAGCCAGTGATAACGCAACTCAGTAAAAGAGATGCCTTTTACTTTCTAAAGAGAAGGGTAATTTCATAAATATAATTCATCGTAGAACATGTTTATAAAAAGTATATATATATATTCCACAACATATTTCAATTTTAATGCTATGCGATATGCTTAAAATTTAATCTTAAATACTTTATTGGAACGATTTCAAATCTATGCATACATTATGGATTCTTGCCAACAATATTTTGTTT